>JARDYH010000003.1:168611381-168913881 GCA_029215795.1 Anniella stebbinsi | reverse complement strand
GCATTTCTTCTACTCCCAACCTGGCTTAGTTTTCAGCAGGGCTAAAATTCATTCTACGTTTGCCAAAGATGACTGCAAGCGACTATTTTCTGTGGCTCTTATGCATGCTGAAAACCCATTTCAGTTGGATTCAATCACATGCAACTTCACAGAGGATTGAAGCCAGTTCTGTTTCTAAAGAATATATTTTCCTATTAATCAAGTATCATCATCAATATGTTCTTCTCAGGACATTCTGCATAGAGAAGATTAGGGAAAAGAAACATTCAGGGATATACAATTTAATGTGCAAATAATGGTGAAACTAGATTTCTTCCAAACATTATAACTTTGAGGAAGTTATAATGGTGAATCCCAGTGATGATTTCTAGTTTTAATCATTGTTCATCCTCACCATAGTAATGATCTATTCTATTCAATATCATAGGCCTTCTTAGGGTATTGGAAAGTAGAAAATGAAGATGGCAAAGCATATTGTTTAATTATTATTATACTGATAAGGTAGCTATCTTGTTTATATTGTGTTTTCTTGAACTATGTTGGCTTCACAGTTACTTTTAATGCCTTTTGCAGTCCCCAAATGTTGCAGAGTCTTGGAATGAATATGGCCCTGAAAGACACAACTAAAAGGTAAAGGGGCAAGGAAAATGTATCTGTTTCAGTTTTCCCCCATCCGTACATATATTTCCCCCTTTTTCAGTTGCAGTGATACAGTGACGGGCCTTCTCTGTGGTAGTGCCCTCACTCTGGAATGACCTCCCCTCTGTGATACGCCAGGCACCGATGATCATGTGCTTTCGACAGTTACTAAAAACTTGTTTACTTTGGCTGTTCCCAACCATTAATTTGTCTAAACGTCATTGTACTTCTACAGTGACGTATTGTTTTATAATTTGTTGTAAACCAATTAGGAATTTTTAAAATATGGAGCATTATATAAATATTCTAACATAAAATTAATAAATGCACAATTTCAGAGCTGCCAAAGTGTAGATGTAGAGATAGTAGCCTCCTTCACACTTACTCTCCATGCAGAGAGCAAACACATGGAGGGGTGAACAGGACTGTGCCTCCTGCCCCTAACCCCATGACCTTGGTGTGTTTGCTGACCCCCTGTGCATTGGGCCTAAAGTGAGAGTAGGCTGTACATGGGTAGGACCTGCAGATGCAAATGCAAACCTTGAGCAATCAGGGATCCCAAGTCAATGCAGACCCTACACACATGTATGTGCATGAATGCTATTTTCACATTTGGCCAAAGGACTCAAAGATAAATAAGGATATACATGTATTCAGGCCTGCACAACATAACATTGCAAATTGCACCTATCTTCCCTTTCTATGTGTGATCTTTGGGGACTTCCAAGTAAGTATTGTTTGGGAATGAAAGAATCCCTGTATCCTTACATCTGATTTGCTGAGCCTTTCCCAAGATTCAGAGACATATTGACCCAGTCGGTTCACATGTAATAGCGGCAAATTGTGGGTTATTTAAGCCACAATTCACGGGGACACAAACTGCCAGGAAGCGGTTTCTATAAACAACCTCGATCAGCATGGTCGGAAATAGTCAGCAGGATACAAGAACTCAGCCTGATGGATCATTTAGGGGCTAAACAACCCAGTGGTTAACCCATGGTTTGTTGTTGGGTGAACCACTGGCAATCTCCAATCAGGCTGATCAAAACTGGTTTACAGTAATGGTTCAGGTGCAGCATGCATCCTAGCAAATTGTGGGTCAATTAACCAAGATGTGACACCATGAAATACGAACAGGGCCATAGTGAAATCAGCACCAGTTTTTCCATCCTGTTGCAGCCAACCAGCAATATTGCACAACAGCCCACTTTCATCTGCAACTCCTTGTGATTGCTGGAAAATAGAAAGCATTGTGTGCTCTTGCAACTAAACTTCATAAGAGATGGTAGAAATGAGGTACAGAAGGAAAGTAAAAAATGGAGCAAAAGTAGAGAGTGAAGGAAGACAAAAAGATTTAGGGGTACAGATATAACTATGGGGCAGGAAAAGAGGGGGAAAAGGAATAATTGAGATAGGAGTGCATATTTCGTGTACTGAACAACCAATTTGACCCTCATGTCATTTAACTTTTTCATGTCTGAAAAAAAATGTTTTGATAATGTTCTTGTTTAGCTGTGCTTATAGGGAAACCCTTGGACAGGTTATGTATGTGGGAGATTGAGCTAGTGAATACTGGTAGCATAACTAGCTGTTAATATATTTTGTAGCAGGATTTCTATGCTGCTTTTTGACCCAAAGGCCCCCAAAATGGCCCACAAGCAATTTTTAAAAAAACAACTCCAGTTTTTAAAAAATATGAGTTCACACATAGATATGTAAACCCACCTTGTAGTTCTGATGAATTACATAATTTAGAAGTTTTCAACATTCATCAGAAATTGGACTTACTGGCGCATGCTGGTGAATAGGTTCTAGGCTATTCCTCAGGCCTGCCCTCCCCATGGAAAGATCACCTTAAAATTTGCTGAGAAAATAGAAGTGACCTAAGTTACCTGAGATTATGCATCAGGCAAGTGACAGAGGAAAGTCATTTTAATAGTTGTACAATTACTAAGCAGCTATACAGCAAGATAATGTTCATCATACTTGTATCAAAATACAGTGTTGCCATATTTGAAATGTCATATATTACATTAGTTTAGCATTTGTGTTCCCTAACGTAGTTGCATAATAGCAGCAATTACAATCTATTAAATGTCTTGGGATCCTTTAGGGAACAGAGAGGTTAAAATATTTTTGTAAACATGTTAACCAATGTATAGGATTTATTGACAAACTCATGAACACTCAGAGCACTCAGTAAATTAGCTCAATAGGATTTTAATTACACTTAACTATTCAATTATTCAAAATGTCTTGGCCAGAAAGAGGGGGGGAAATAGATACGTACTTGTCAGAATAGATTCCCCCACAAAAATGTGATGTTTGATTTTACTTTGCTTCATTTACATAAAAAGCTTGAAAGAGCGTTTCATCTACCATATCCTGAAAGATCTTACCCCATTCCTCACATTGCCTTTGATAAAAGAATGTTTTCAAATTCCACTTGGACTGCAATCCTATACATTTATCTGAGAATACGTGCAATTGAAAACAATGGGCCTGTTCAGACAACACGCTAAGACATGAATAGGCTGTTAACCCTTTTGCAGCAAATGGTTAATGAGTGTGTTTAAACCATGGTTATGTAGCCATCATGGTTAGGAATGGTTCACACGACATGCTAAGTCATTTTTATTATTTATTTATTGCATGGTTAACATGATACGCTAAGCCATAATGCTTAGCTCAAAATGCTTAACCAACGTGGTTTAGCGTGTCGTCTGAACAGGGTTAATGAAACATACACCTGAGTAGACATGTGAAGGATTGCACTGTGAAGATGTGTTGTAAAACACAAGTAATGTAGAATTGCCAAATAAAAAATTATGTTCTGGTACCTTTAAACATTCACAGGTGGTAAGAACACAGTTGAGTTTTCATTGTGTTTCTGTGGCTTATAGGGTGACCGTATGGAAAGGAGGACAGGGCTCCTGTATCTTTAACTACTGTGATGAAGAGAGAATTTCACCAGATGCTGCATGCATACAAATGTCACCTGCTGAAATTCCCTTTTCTATACAACTATGAAAGATACAGGAGCTCTGCCTTCCTTTCCATATTGGTCACCCAAGCTTATCACTTTTTTTCTTCTCACAAACCACTTACAGTACAGGATCAAATACCTGCCTGCATGAAAAGTACATAAAGCAGATGAATCTCATGAGTACCCTGAGTGAGAGACAATTGATGGCAGGGCCGGCCCTGCCATGCGTCAGGGTGAAGTAACCTGCTTTGGGCAGCACCATAAGAAAAGGATAAATGAAGGTAGGAATTAGCATCTGAATGGTGTAGAAAAGCTTTGGAAAGTGATGACACTAGGCATTGGCGCTCTGCTTCAGACAGCACACTGACTTGGACTGGCACAGCTGGATGTTTGGAACTGGAGTTCATCTCTTGCATAAAGTCCTAGGAACAAATAGCATAGAAGGTTGTTGGCAATGAATTTCTGGAAATATGAAGGTCCCAATCTGAAGAAACTCAGCTCTGTTTCTGTACTACTGAAATAAATGAGACTTAAGATAGCTGAAATTATTTCTCCCATCAATATGTTGTATTAATGGAGGCACAGCCGTGCATTGTTAAGGGCCGTCAGTAAAAAACACATTCCGCCATGTTAAAGTGATAATTGGGGGGGGGGGGTCATTCTAACAGCCATAAAATCGAAAATGTTTCATCAACCTTTCTGAAATTTACAGGTGCCAGAAAGAAATGTTTGTTTTACATTACCTGAAAATTTCAAGAAGATTGGTGAAAGATTGAGGTAAGGCGAGCAGTTTAAGGTAGAAAAGAAATACAAACCTGTCTCCCTGCTTTTGTAAAATTTACTTCTGGGTTGCTACTTTTTCTGCTCACAATTTGCATAATTTCTAGAGCCTTATTAAGTAATCCAGTCGTGGGGTCTCCTTCCTCCTTGACTGTAGTTGATGGAAAGCTTTTCGTTTTTTTAAAATTCCCTTCGGTTGACTTTTAAGGACTATTTTAACCTCTCATTCAAGTCAATGAGGCGGCCATCTTCCCTCATAACGCGACACACTCTCCCCCCTCCCTCCTGCCTTAGAATGTGGGGTGGGTGAGTGAAATGGCCACTGCCTCTAGCACAGACCTTTTGAGAGAAGAAGAAGAAGAAATGAAGAAGAAGAAGAAGAAGAAGAAGAAGAAGAAGAAGAAGAAGAGTTTCTCTTTTCTCTTCTGGAACATGCATTCCTTTGGCTCTGAGAGTATTTGGGGCTATCTTCATAAGGCCAGTTTGCTCTTTTGCTCCCTGGTGAAGCAGGGTGTGGTTCCTCTGGATCCATGACAACCTGATCTTCAGATCTCTCCTGGGAATAGGTGGCTATACCTTTCTTTCTATCCCCCCACCCCATACACACACAGTGCTCCTTCCCTCTTTTCTAAGAGTTTGGTCCATACTGCTATAAGTTGAAAGCTTCAGACACTTCATTTAATTAGTTTGGGCCGGTGTTAAGTTTTAAGTACAATGTTGAAACCTTTCAAAGTGCTTCTGGGCCTACAACGCTGGTTTCGGCCTAGTCACCCTGTTTTTCTAATAAGGTTTAGAAACAGTTGAGCTGTCGTTTATTTTGCATAGTGTACAGATTGGATTTTCTTTCTAATCCTTGCAGTCTACACTGGCTCCCTCCTTGATGTGTTTTTGGATGCAGACAAACCCTTTTTTGTTCCAGCAGGCCTTTGGCAAATCATCTGGACCTCTGTCTATACCTTTGACTTTTAAATTGTTATGTATTTAAAATGTTTAAAATGCTTTAATATTGAAAAGTATTTAATTATATTTTTAACTTTTGTATATTTAGGCTGACCATATGAAAAGGAGGACAGGGCTCATGTAACTTCAACAGTTGTAGAGAAAAGGGAATTTCAGCCAGTGTCATTTGTATGCAATTAGTCCCTGGTGAAATTCCCTCTTCATCACAACAGTTAAAGTTGCAGGCACTATCTAGAGTGACCATATACAAAGGAAGGCAGGGCCCCTGCAACTTTAACTGGTGTAATGAAGAAGGAATTTCACCAGGAACTAGCTGCATACAAATGACACTGGCTGAAATCCCCTTTTCTCTACAATTGTTAAAGTTACATGAGCCCTGTCCTCCTTTTCATATGGTCAGCCTAGTATATTCCTATTTATAGGTTTTAGCTGTATATGTTTTAGTTTTGTAAGGCTGCCCTGAGGCCCAGCATTGGGCAAAAGGCAGGATACTACTACTACTACTAGTAGTAGTAGTAGTAATGTTTCAGATTTCACTTCTGCATCTGATGTTCTTTTGCATTTATTTTTCTTTATAAACCATTCATATCTTAAGACTTCTTGTGTGGCATGTTTTCATTGGTTTAACAAGTTAAAAGGGGTATTCACTGTTTTCATGCTTATGTTATAAAATCTATTTTCAACAGGCCTAGTAACTTCAAGAGTAACAGAGTTGGGGAAAATCCTCAGTCTCTTTGCTATCAGAGGCACTGAGTAAGGGACCCCTGGAGATAATTTAGACTGACCCCAACCACAAAACACTATTCCCCCTTCTGAAGAGATCTGGACCCACAGACTACTAAAGACAAACAAAGTAGCAGGCCATAATAACAGTTCTCATGTGGCCATTTGCCTTATGAGGCAGGTGCTCTGCGGGCTACCAAATGGAGGGACTAACAGGCCATAAAGTTGCCTGGCTGGGTCTGCCAGAAATCCAGCCTCAACACTCCTGGAAGGTCCATGTTCTATAGCACCTGCTGTCAGATGAACCTGAGGGAATCCCACCCTCCACCCCTGGGTTTAATTTACTGGCTTCCCCTGGCTGGACCTTGCAGGAAACTATAGGGACAGACAGAGCAGGCATTCATAGCACACATAGAGTGCTGAGACTGGCAAATCTAAAAGCAAGTGTGTTGCTTTTCAAGAACCAAGGAAATTCAATGGGTCTTACTTTTGAGTAAATATCTAGGGATGGAAATGCAGCCTGTGCAAGAACTGAGTAGGGTGACCATATTTGGGAAACCAAAAAAGAGGACACCTAGTGGGGGGGGCAGGAAAATGGCTTTCTGGGGCCACCTTAAAGTCCCCAATTGGAGCGGAGGAGGGGAAAGCATGCCATTCTCACCCCACCCCACCGCTCCAATCAGGCCCTTTTCTATAATGCCTGGGAATGACACGTTTTTCCCTTTTAAGGCCTTGATTGCAGCAGTGGGAGAGAATGACACACCTCCAGAAAGCATGTCATTCCCCCCTGCCATGCTAATAGTGGCCTTAAAAGGGAAAGTGTGTAATTCCAGGTCATTATAGACTATTGCATAAAATCCCCCCTGACTCTGAGGATAGAACAAAAACCAGGAGAAATCTGGGGAAATCCGGACAGTTTTTTTTAAAAAAAATATTATTGCATTTATATCCCACTTTTTTTCTGCCAAGAAACCCAAGGCGGCATACATAATCCTCCTCCTCTCCATTTTATCCTCACAATAGCAACCCTGTGAGATGGGTTGGGCTGAGAGTCTGCAACTGGCCCAAAGTCACCCAATGGGTTTTCATGGCTAAGTGGGGAGTAGAACCCAGATCTCCCAGCTCCAACACTTTAGCCACTTGGCCACACCCTAGTGGTCACCCTAGAATTGAGCCATGCCAAGTTGGAAGCAGATCGGTTCGTGCCTTGATTTTTAGGATATTTTTTTTTAAAGTTTGACTTCAAATGTTTTTCTACAATTCAAGGCATGAACCAATCTGCTTTCAACTTGGCATGGCTAAAGCCTTACTTAAGAGGTACCATGGTGCCAAGTTTCATCTCTTTATCTTTACTTTCTTTCTTTTTTTCAATGTACTGCTCAAGGCCCTAGACCCCAAAGAGGAGTATTGGGTTTGAAGTTTTAAAAATTCCTAAACCTCAAGGCATAAACAGATCTGCTTCCAACTTGGCATGGCTCAATCCCTACTTAAGAGCTACCATGCTGTCAAGTTTCATCCCTTTATCTTTAAAAATGATGAAATTGTAAGCATTTTAGTTAATTTAAAAAATTAAATTGAAGTTTTAAACATTTCTAAAAATCAAGGGATGAACGGATCTGCTTCCAACTTGGCATGGCTAAATTCCTACTTCAGAGCTACCATGGTGCAAAGTTTCATCTCTTTATCTTTAATTTCATTTTTTAAACTTGTACTGCTCAAGGTCCTGGACCCCAAAGAGATTTCTGTTTGAACTTTAAAAAATTCCTAAAAATCAAGGCATGAACGGATCTGCTTCATACTTGGCATAGCTATATCCCTACTTAAGAGCTACCATGATGCCTTGTTTCATCTCTTTATCTTTAAAAATGAGGGAGATGCAAGCATTTTGGTTGATTTATTAATGTTAAAAGTGAGTTCAATACATAACACTAGCTTTGATTTTATATTGGATGTAAAAATGGTAAAACATTCTGGCTGATGCCGGCTTGGTTGTCAACTGTATAATATCCAGTCATCCGTTACACAAAGCCATGAAATTCATTAAACAAAAAACCTACAGTTTACAAAAACAATGTTAAGGCTCTACAGATTCCAACCAAGCACCAAAAAGCAGGGAAATTGGGAGTTAAGGCTCACAAGCCTTAACGCCACATCCTCCCTAAGGAGGCAGAAAGTGCAAGTGAAATTCTCATTCTCCCAAAGCAGATAAACCATGAGGACAGGGTGGAGAATATGATATGCAGAGGTGACTGTGGGGTTGTGGAAAACTGATCACGAACAACTTAGGGCCACCTACTTCTCTTTTTTTTTTTTAGAGCAGCCCTTCCCCAACCTGGTGCCCTCCAAAGGTGTTGGACTACAGTTCCCATCAATGCAAGTCAGTATGTCCCATGGTCAGGAATGCTGGGACTTGTCATCTCAAACACCTGCAGGGCAGCAGGATGGGGAATGCTGTTCCATACCCTTACCAAATATAGGGTCTGCCCAATACTTTTCTCTCACACACATCTTGCATATAGCAGCACTCTTGATAACAAAAGGGGCACTATTCATTACAGATCTAGAACCAGAGCATGTGCCAGGCACTTCCAACTTTTGGTCAATATCCTGCCTTTTTTTTCTTTAAATGTATTTATAAAAAATATACTGTTCACTCCCCACAATCCCTGCACAATACATCATCTCATCAAAGCAACAGTGGAGCAGAAGAGGTTTAGTTTGGCTGTCTTGAACACCTTTCAGATGAGATTAGTTTGCAATCCTATACCTCTTGGGAGAAAGCTCTAGTGAATTCAGTGGCACTGGCTTCTGAGAAGACATGTATAGGAGTCAACCTTCTCCAGCCTGGTGCTCTCCAGATGCGTTGCACTGTAACTCCCATGTTATGTGTTATGGGGAAGACAAAAATCAATTCATACTGAATTTTAAAATAATACTTACGCATGAAAGTATTAGGTGGTAGCTCTGCCTTTGATCTCACACTGCTGAACAAGTAAGAGAAATCCTTTATCTGATATTCAAGAAACAGACATCCTATGCCATGTGTTGAAAACTCATTTTGATGTCTGAAGGGCTATCTGGATTAGGTATTCAAGATTCATTCATTGTTGTTTCATTTGGTTTTGACAGTTTATTTAAAGTGATGCAGCTCTTTTGTAGTTCCTTGATTGATCACATATCTTAATGCTGTAAAACGTCTTACTTTAGTACAGATGTGGGCAGAAAATAGATCTATCCTGATGATTTGGACATCAACTCGCAGCATTCCTGATAACTGCCCATGCTGATAGGGGCTTTTACAAGTTGAATTCCAAAACATCTGGAGATCTACTTTCTGCCTTCCCTTGTTCTTGAACAACATTCCCCAACCTGGTGCCTGTCAGATGTGTTGGGTTGCAACTCTCAACATAAGGAGATGCTCTAAGAAATGAGAAGTAGCTGGTCCTAAGTTGTTCATCATCATTTCCCACAACCCCACAGTCACCTCTGCAGATCAAATTGCATATCTAGATTTTTGAGATGACAAGTCCCAGCATTCCTGACCATGGGACATACTGACTTGCAATGATTGTAGTTGTAGTCCAACATCTTTGGAGGGCACCAGGTTGGGGAAGGGCTGCTCTAAACAAAAAAAAGAGAAGTAAGTGGCCCTAAGTTGTTCGTGATCAGTTTTCCACAACCCCACAGTCACCTCTGCATATCATATTCTCCACCCTGTCCTCATGGTTTATCTGCTTTGGGAGAATGAGAATTTCACTTGCACTTTCTGCCTCCTTAAGGAGGATGTGGCGTTAAGGCTTGTGAACCTTAACTCCCAATTTCCCTGCTTTTTGGTGCTTGGTTGGAATCTGTAGAGCCTTAACATTGTTTTTGTAAACCGTAGGTTTTTTGTTTAATGAATCTAATTGTGTTCCCTCCATGGACTGCATAGACTTCTGTGAGCAGAAGGCAGTGGGGGACGGCTGAATTCCTCTGCAGTCCCTTCGCTGCCCCAGCTGCTCCAGTGTTGGGGGACCTTAGGAACAATATGAGGTGGCACAGGGGGCTGTAAAGGAAAGGGAGAATTTTGGGGAAAACACCTTCCTCTGCCCTATCTGTTCACAAAAGCCTCTACTGAACCAAAGAGCCTTCCATCAGTGGAGGGTTGTATCTGAACAGACACAACTCTATTTCAATAGGACAGACATTTTCTAGCTCAGGGCTGCTTCATATCTTGCCTGTACTTCACATTCTTAACTATGGGAGCATTATAGCTCTATTTGGGCTTTTTAGGGGTGGTGGGGTTATATTGAAAGTAATGAGCATAGCTTTCTGCCTATACTCTGTGTGAAATGCAGTCTGTAGCTTGGTATTCAGGCAAATGAACTGGAACCCTAGAGCTCATTTCATACTACAGCTACCAGCAGAAAATGGATGAAGACCAGAAGGTTGGTATTAAGAAAACTATAATGTTTTTCTCCATCTGGAAGGCTGTGAATTCTCTTTGCCATCGTTTTTAAAAGCTCTCCCTGCCATGGCAAATATTAGCCACTGTCAGGTGAGGACATATTCAAACTATATTCACCACACAAAACTGACA
The DNA here is from genome assembly GCA_029215795.1 of Anniella stebbinsi. Lineage (NCBI taxonomy): Eukaryota > Metazoa > Chordata > Lepidosauria > Squamata > Anniellidae > Anniella > Anniella stebbinsi. Next base: position 168,903,214 of record JARDYH010000003.1, on the reverse strand, counting down.
TGTTAAAAATTACCTCATGATGATTTTACCCCATCGAACATGTAGTCAATGTAAGAATCATTGTTTACCTTCCTCTAGAACAGCCTTCCAGATGAGCAGAAGAAAGTTACAGCTGAGGAAAAGAGATAGTGGGAGAAAGAGAAAAGCAAAAGTGATGGAGAAATAGTTTTTAGCGTGCGCACACACACACACACACACACACAGAGAAATTAACTGCCAGCCTGCATGTTTAGGTTTCCTGGCAAGAAACTGCCCCACTTTTAAAGTGGTACAGAATTCAAACTTCCCAGTAAAAAAAAAGTTGTAGCATACTTTTGGAGCATCTACAGATATTAAAATGAATAAAGTAGGTGTCAAGAGAGCAAAGAACTCCCCAATGTTTAATGTCAAGTACAGAACTATACCTAAAAGCAACATTGTATGTATAGTTAAGATCAAGCCCTTGCATGCACCACAGTGATGTCTGTAAGGCACAATGACATTTGCTAGCTTCACTTATATGGACTTTGTGAATTGGAGTTTGAAGATAGCTTCCATGACAACCTTAGCTCATAACAAAACAATTTAATATAAAAACATGTTTATACTGCATTTCAACCACAGCAAGCTGTCTGGGTTGGCATATGGGGACACTGTATTGCAATGATTCCCCTCCTACTTGAGTGGCTGATACCAGAAAGTGGGGTTGGGGGATTATTGCTCTCTCCCATGGCAATTATACTATGGAGGTTACTCAGGGTCCTGTTTTATTCTCCCATGCATTTCAGTTAGTGCTGTGCCAAATCCTGACCCTTATTTTCGGGAACATACGTCTGCCTGCAAAAGAGGCAGGGAGGGGGAGAATTTCGAAGAATTTTCTCCTTGGGGAGGGGGACTGCATTTCCACATACCTTTTAAAAGTGTAGCTGGTTGTTCAGGGGTCTTCTTTCTGTGTTTTTTAATTTTAAAAAAAATCACTCCCAGCACTTGGAGGGGCCCGGCAGTTCCTCCTCTATGCCTATTGGAGGCCATGGCCAGATCTACACCTTCTGTCAAATCATTACAAATGTGGAATAAAAAGCAGGAAATAACACTCTGAAAGTGGTGTATGGAATGTGGATTGTACCCCAATAGTTATCAGTGTACTTCAATACTGCTATAAAGAAGTAGTGTAGATCTGCACCATGTAACCTCTCCAGTAACAACAGGCATTCAGGAAGAACTCCTGGGCTCTTGCAAGTATCCGGGGTGTTGTTTTTTTAAAAAAACAGACGGAAGATCCCTCCCTAGGAAAACAATTCTGCAAAATTCTCACCTCTCGTAGCATCTTTCGCCAGTTTTCATTTTTCCCCCACCACCCACAAAATGCCAAAATTTGAATAATTGAAATTTTCAGCACAGCACTAATTTCAGTATCTACATGAAATCACTGGAAAACATTGGAGAAACTACCGTATTTCCTCGATTCTAAGATGCACTTTTTTCCCCATATTTACCTCTGTAAAAATGGAGCGCGTCTTATAATCGATGGCGTCTTAGATTCGCTGATTTTCTCCAGCGCTGAAATGGGTTTGGGATACACCCACCCACCCATAGAGCCTTCACAAAGGGGCTCTGCATGCGCCGCCACCCCCGTGACTCGGCCTTCCCACTCACCTCTAGCGCGCCCCGGTCCTCCCTGCCAGCGTGCGGGATCGTGGCCTACTTCGTGGAAACGCTGCGTTTCCAGACTCCTCTACCGCCACCGCCGATTCCCAGGAAGGGGTAAGAAAGAAAGAGTGGGTCGAGCGTGGGGGGGGCAGGCAGAGGCGGTAGTGGGGCCCAGGCGAGGGAGGAGTGGCGGTGGCGGCGGTGGCGGGGAGAAGGAGGAAGAAGCGAAAAGCAGAAAGGGAAGAGAAAGGCGCAGCAAGCTGGGCGGAGGCAGCAGGGAAGAAAATTGGCGCTTACCTGAGGCGGCGAGGAGAGAGGTTGCCACGGTGAGGGAAGGGGAAGCGGGGCTGTTGGGGGCTCCGTCTGAGCTGGCTCTCCCGTCCACGCAGAGGCAAAGCGGGCTCCCTCCCCTCAGGAAAGGAGCGGATGGGGCAGGGCTGAGGAGAAGCAGCGGCGAAGGGGGGAGAAAGAAGAAGCAGCAGCCCCGGTTGAGAGCAACGTGCCTTCGTGAGTGTGTGTGGAAGCGTCCGCCCCTACTTCTCTTCTACCTCCTCCCTCCGTCATAACTCACAGAAGCAGCGACCAAGGGAGGTGAGCGGGGCTCCCCACTCACCTCCCTTGGTCGCTACTGCTGTGAGTCATGACGGAGGGAGGAGGTAGAAGAGAAGCAGGGGCGGACACTTACACACACACACACACACACACACACACACGCAAGCACTCACGGAGGCACGTTGCTCTCAGCCAGGGCTGCTGCTGCTTTCTTTCTCCCCCCTTCACCTCCGCTTCTCCGCAGCCCTGCCCCATCCGCCCCTTTCCTGAGGGGAAGGAGCCCGCTTTGCCTCTGTGTTGATGGGGGGCCAGCTCAGACGGAGCCCCCAACAGCCCTGCTTCCCCTTCCCTCACTGTGGCAACCTCTCTCCTCACCGTGTCAGGTAAGCGCTGATTTTATTCCCCGCTGCCTCCGCCCGGCTCGCTGCGCCTTTCCCTTCCCTTTCTGCTTTTCGCTTCTTCCTCCTCCCTGCCGCCGCCGCCGCCACTCCTCCCTCGCCTGGGCCCCACTACCGTCTCTGCCTGCCCCCCCCCCGCTCGACCCACTCTTTCTTTCTTACCCCTTCCTGGGATTTGGTGGCGGCGGTAGAGGAGGTCTGGAAACGCAGCATTTCCACGAAGTAGGCCGCGATCCCGTGTGCTGGCGGGGAGGACCGGGGCGCGATGGAGGTGAGTGGGGAGGCTGAGTCGCTGGGGGGGCTCATGTGGGCCCTCACTGCCATGGCCGCTGCCTCCGCCCGGTTCTCCATGCCCTTCCCTTCCCTCTTCATCCTCCTCCCCGCTGCCGCCGCCCCCACCACTCCTCCCTCGCCTGGGCCCTGCTACCACCTACCGTATTTCTTCGATTCTAAGATGCACTTTTTTCAAATATAAATGTGTCTGAAAATGGGGTGCATCTTAGAATTGACGCAAAGCTTTTTACCTATTGGTGGCCCTGAAATTAAAGTGCGCCTTAGATTCGATGGTGTCTTAGATTCGAGGAAATACGGTATACCAACAGTTTCATGTAGATGTGAAATGTTTCATGTAGCGGTTTCATGAAGATGTTGAAATGTTGTCATCTGCATACTGACGTGGGCTGAGGTTTGCAGCCCACACCAGTTTGCAGATGACACCAAGCTCTATCTCTCCTTTTTATCTAACACAGGTGACACCATTCAGGTTCTGAACCAGCACTTTAACAGGGTAATGGACTGGGTATATAAAGACTAATCTCTTCTGGCAGGCATATCCAGTGGAATTTTAAGATGTTTTAGGATGTTGTATTGCTATTTTAATAAGGTGTACCATGTTTTTAATCAGTTTTATGTACTTTATTATATTTTATATTACTGTTGTTCCCCGCCTCGATCCAAACGGAGAGGCGGGTAAGAAATAATTTTGATGATGATGATGATGATAACTTATAAACTGAAACTAGTGCCAGCTCCAGATTTTTGAGGACTTGAGCAAGAGACCCTCCATGAGCCCCCTTCCTCAATGAGTCTACCTTCTCACTGCTATCACCACCAGCTGCTATTGCTCTCATCATTTTTCTCATCATTGCTACCCCTTGCTTGCTTGACAAGCAGAGAGCCAGCGAGCAAGTTGGCAGTAGCATATACTGCTCCTCCTCACCACTCCTACCATAGTCAGGGCCAAAGCGGGAGGCATGTGAACAAGCAGACTGCAATGTTGAGGAGGAGGAACAAGTCAACACCACTCCTATAAGTGGGCCCCTGCTGGATGTGGGCCCTCAGTAGGTGCCCAACCATGTCTGCCTTGACTGAGTCCAGACAAGGTAAAAATACTGTTACTAGATGGTTTCTCTCTCCAGCTCAGTGGTGTTTACTCTCTTCTGGAGGGAGTAGCATTCCCCCTAAAGTAGAGGTGGGCAACTTTGGAAGGTTGGAGGCTCAAACTGGCCACCTTAGAACCCAGTAGGAGCCACACCCCTCCCTACTGTTGCTGATGGAATCCCTGCGATGTTAAAACTATGGATCATTTTACCAAAGTATTCATGTGCAGAATTAATCTTACCTGGATTGAGCTTCAGGACTTTTCTACACAAGGCTGTTAATCTGCTATATCTACTTTCAGTTTCGTTGCAGAATTTAGTTCCAAGGACTACATGAAGAACTTTTCCTTTCCTGCTTTTCTGCTACATAATCTCTAGGTGGCAGTGTGGTATGGCAGAATAGCACACATACACAAGAGGAAATCATGCTTTCTTTCACCATCAGAAATAATTTACCCTGTTCTAATAAAATCTCACAGAAAGTGCTCTTTACAAAGAGAAGCGAAACTGGAGAGTCAATCGTCATCTAAAGAACCCGTAAACAACTGAGAGTTCTGCATGAGGCATACAACAACTGCCTCATGCAGAAAATCTTTCAGATGATCTGCTAGCATCCATTCTTCTGGTAGGCAATTACTAAGTACTAACTGACATTTAATGCCAAGGGGAAGGAGAAATGTAGTTTCTCGCCCTATATTTACTAATCATATACAGATATATATCAAGTAAGAAGAGTGCATGCAGTTTTCAGACATAGCTTTCCCCATTTAAATGTTCTGTCATTGAGGAGTGCAAAAAAATACTCTTCTAGGTAGTGAAACATTGTGCAAAGCAGCAAAACTTATTTATATATTACAGAAAGGCTGATAGGACAGTACAGAGTATGGCTGGGAATCCCATGGGCAGCAGGATGGGGGGGGGGGGGACAGTCCTATTCCTACCCCACAACAGAATTGCAACTTCTGAAGACGCAAACATGTTTTCTGAATACCTAAGCTCATAATTCCTCGGCAAACCCACTTCTTTTTACCATTTCATACACAGATACATACACTCACGCACAGGAATGTTCATTTTATTCCACCTCTATGTGGGAATTTAAATCACAGGTTGAATCCATAGTGCTGAAATGGAAGAATCAGTTCTTTCACCTTTCTACAAATGATTGAGAAATTGTCTTCCCACAGAGTAAAAAATTCTCAGTGATCAGAATAGCATTGTGTTTAATTCTATACACAAAGAAATCCCTTCATATTAGATCCCTTTTGAAACATACAGCCACCCCTTCAAAAGATCTGCATGGCCTCTAACCAGTTTCTCTTATCCTGCACCATATGACCTCAACTCCTTGAGCTACTGTTAGCTAGCTGGCAGTGAGGGAAGTAATGGGCTTTAAACTGACTAGTTCAGAGAGGAAATATAAGTATGTGGTTGGACCCCCCACCCGAATATGATTTAGCATTTTCTTCAAGAGTGTCCAACTTAGCTTGGTAAAAATGGATAAAAGATTTGACCTCCAATCCCATGCACCAGCTGCTGGACCTGAACTGGATTTTTTTTTTTTGGGGGGGGGGGGGCAAAAAAGTGGATAGACCTGACAAAAAATGGACTGCAAGCTGGATGCATTTTTGTGTATTTATGATTTATTATTAATCCATCTATCTGCTGCCTAAAATGTTAGATTAACCAATCTTTGGATACCACCAATATTTGAACTTTAAAATTAAATAGCACACCCAGGGGCAAGGTAGACAAGATGTGAATTGTGTGAATGCAATTAATATGCATGGTTGTTTGCTGTTGTGGTGGTGGTGGTGGTGGTGGTGGTGGTGTCAGGACTGGGTGGGGCCAAGGCAAAAGGGAGTAAGGTCAGAACACCAAACATACCAGCAAATTTTAGTTGAAAGCTTTTACTGCCAGTAAGTGAGCCTTAGGAGACACATTCCAACCCTATAAAATAGTGAAAATGCACAAAAGCTAGGAAACCACCAAATGATGTGTGGTTGAAGGGTGGTGGTGGTCGGGCCATGGGAAAGATGTGTGCCCTTCTGGGGAAACCCATAAGACCCATTTGGTACTCATGAAAGGCCAAATTTTGCCCCTTATCTGGACATTCTGCATCTCTGCATTATGTAAATAGCAGGCAGAGTTGTGACAAACTCAGAACCAGGGTGGGTGGAGAGAATATGTTTTAACTCTCTCTCTCTCTCTCTCTCTCCCTCCCTCTCTCTGTCTCCTTGCCATGGCCCTTTCCAAAGCTGCTATTTGCATTTCAAGGGAACTCTCCATTGGTTCCAATGAGAGCTTCCCTTGACATGCAAACTGCAGCAGCTTTGGAAAGGCCATTTTTGTCAGCACTGTGGCTGGGAGTGAAAGAGTTAAACTTCCCCTCACCCAGGGTCCCAAAGTTGCTCAGGTTAACTCCCCACCAGCTGCTATTCCCATCACAAACAACATATATGGTAATACCTTCACTTCACATCTAGTTTTGTCCTCTTTCACATAATATCCCTCTGCCCTAAATCCAGATATGTGTGTGGGAGGTGAAGGAAATTCACTCTGCACATGCCTGAGGGCATTCTCTATTTCCATATGACTTCATTTGCATCTGTAATTCAAATACACTTTAGGGAACCTGGACCACTGCTGCTGACTCTAATTGTAGCTTGAACCTGGCACAGCTAGTCACTTTGTTGGCATGTGAAAAGGAAAGGTGTTGTTGCCATTGCTTAACAACTGCAATATGTGCACATATACACACATACACATAGACACACACACCAGCCTTTTCCAGGTCCAAACAGGGATAGTCTTAGATGCAGAGGGCAGGCAGGCAGGCCAAACATGCTCTCAGATGAGGACCATAATTGTTTTGGTTAGGAATTGGTAATTAATTTGGCATCATTAATGTCATTCAAGCATGCTCAGAATGCAAAATGTTGCATCCTGAGAGAAGTAGGTCTGTCCATCTACATTTTGGTAATCAGGCACTCAGGTCTCAATCAAATTTACCAAAATATACAGTTACGCAGATCTTATCCCAGGGAATAATTGATAAATAAATCTTCTGTGGGTTAGGGTCTTTGTGAGCTTTTCTTTTAGCATTTCTTGTATTCCAAAGAAGTTAATACATTATCTCCTGATTTTAAAACTTACATTGGTGATCAGGGAATACATACTATTGCACAGCACCTCAAACGTAATTACATCATAACAAATACATCGCCATCCCTTAATCTCTTCAGGACAAGAAAATACTCACTTCTCCATCTCTTTTGTCAAAGGAAAGAGAACAAGCAGGCATGGAAGTGACTGAAAAAGATAAATATGTGAATGAAGAAGAAATGGAATATGGAACAATCAATAAAGGAGGAAGAAAACAAAAAAAGAAGGAGTGGGAGGGAGGGAGGGAAGGAGGGAGAGAGAGAGAGAGGCAGGCATGAGATTTTTTTTAATGGTTGGATAGGTAATAGAAGAGAAAGAACCCAGATAGAAATGTAAGAGAGGAAGAAGAGGTTTCAAGATCAGCAGGATATTAAAGTGAGAGTAAAGGATGAAAAGGAAGACTGGATAAGGAACTTGTAGTCAAGGGATGTCCCACACACATCGCTTCTATGTGGAGGCAGGTGCTCAGGAGGAAACCGGAATAAAAGCTGAGCACAGCCAATTAGTCTTAGCAAAATCTGTAAATATCTTTCAGTGGGAGAAATGGGTAGATTTAATAGGTCTATAGGCACACAAGCATAATTTTATATAGATCATTTAGGTGCAATTTAAGAGGTATTTTATAGTCTTAATGAGACTGTGAGCCTATCCACATTGCCCTTAAAACGACTTATATTCTGTTTAAAAACGTGTTTTTTTAAGTCGTTTTATTACATGGTAGGACACACTGAGCAGTACTTACGTTTCATAGTGACTGCTTCCTCCGTCCTCAAAGTGTTCACTGTTGTATTACAGGATTAATTCCTTGACTCTTCTTCTTTAGTTTTTGTTTTGCAGGCTGCTTAACCCACCCACTTCTGTCTCTGTAACTCAAGCAGCCTGCAAAACAAAAACTAAAGAAGAAGAGTCAAGGAATTAACCCTGTAATACACCAGTGAACACTTTGAGGACGGAGGAAGCAGTCACTATGAAACGTAAGTACTGCTCAGTGTGTCCTACCACATAATGAAATGACTTAAAAAACCACATTTTTAAACAGAATATAAGTCGTTTTAAGGGCAATGTGGATAGGCTCTATGACTACAGAAATACCTAATGGTCAGCTCCTAGGAAATCACTGAGGCTTCCTTACAGCATTTTTTTCAAATACATATTGGTTTTACATACACATGTACATGCATATACTGTATAGACACAATGGTGTCTATCCAAGTCGACTCCAGACATGGATAGGGATGCACATAATGGTCCCATGGCATAGTATGAAGGCACATGAGGCAGCCATCTAGCAAGTTAAGCAAGTCTGGGTCTGGTCAGCGCTTGGAGGGGAGACTACCTGGGAAACCCAATTTGGGTTCCACAATGAAAGAAAGGTGGGGTATTAATAGAATAATAAATAAAATAAAAACTATGTGCTTCGGCGCCAGGTCAAGACTTTTCTCTTCTCCCAGGCATTTAACAGCGTATGTTGAGGTTTTTGTTGTTGTTGTTTGACCCAGAATAGTTGTTTTAAATGGATATTGTATTTATAATCTGTTTTATGCTTTTTAAATTTTGTATATTGGTTTTTTAATGTTCAATGTTTTTAATTTTTGTAAACCGCCTAGAGACCTTCGGCTATGGGGCAGTATATAAATGCAAATAATAATAATAATAATAATAATAATAAAATAATAATAATGAAATAATAATAATAACAACCACAGATGCATCAATCCAGTTCAGAAAGACCACCATTTTCCACATGAACTTGCTCATTTATTAAAATCTGTTACCAGATGGGGTTGCTTTGAATGCCCGCACTTTCAAATTTGAGGCAACTGGCAACTAGGGGAAAAGGCTTTTTGGTGGTGTTGATTAGGGGCTTGTTTCCATTGTGGCTGCACAGTTGCACTCTGTTGTTTATATGAAATAGCCGCCAATTCACAGCCATATCATGTTATTCCCTGCGAAGTTACGCATTTTCGATGTGCTGGTTTACCACAATTTTTTTTCTTTGCTCCGCTGTCACCATGTTTGTTTGTGCATGTATCAGTGGTGGCTTCAGTTCGGGGTTAACAGAGCTGGCATAGTTAGGAGGCAGAGCCCATCTTCATCATAGATGCAGAACCTCTTTATCTTGGTGTTGTTGTTCTGCTGTTGCTTTTACTTGACTTAAATTTTACAATTTTTAATGAGCTTACTGTTGCTTTATTTTTATTTTTTCTATTTTAATAAGCCACTTTGAGAAAAATTATTCTTAAAGTGGTAATAATAATAATAATAATAATAATAATAAATTTATTTATTTCTTACCCACCTCTCCCTCTGGATTGAGACATCGAGGCAGGGAACAACGTTAAAAGCAAATGATATCAAATACATAAAACTGATTTTAAAAACATATAAAACTAATATATTATTAAAATACCAACACCAATAAAACTCTTAAAATATTTTGAAAATAATCAAAATGAATAATCTAAGGAACATTCATCACTAGGCTCAGAGGCCTCCAGTGTGTTACCTTGAATGTATATGATGACTTGGCAATATCTAACAATGTTGGCTGTAGCATGCTTCATTTCTGAACAGCCTTCCCCAACTTGGTGCTCTCCAGATGTTCAGGACTACAGCACCCAGCATCCCTCAGCTAACATGGCTGGCTGGGGGTGGTGGTGCTAGGAGTTGTTATACATCTGGAGGGCACAAGGTTGGGGAAGTCTATTTTATAATATTTCATCCAAATCTGAAATTCCCTGCTATTTCTCTAGCCAATTAGTCTCAATTCATGAAGCATCTATGACAGGAATGGGCAACTTGTTCCCTTCCAAAGGTTTTGACCTGCAACTCCTATCAGCCCTAGCCAACATAGTTAATGGTTGGGGGATCTTGGGAGTTGTAGGCCAACAGATCTGGAGAGCAACAAGTTGCCCACCCTTTATTTTATTTATTTATTGCATTTCTATACTGCCCAATAACCAAAGCTCTCTTGATTTATGACATCTGTAAATATTCTTTGTTATAAATATCTTCCATTTTTGTTTGTTTTTATAGCGTGACCAGATAAAATCCAGGTCAGGGCTCATGTAACTTTAACAGATGTAGAGAAAAAGGAATTTCAGCGAGTGTCATTTGTATGCAATTAGTTTCTGGTGAAATTCCCTCTTCATCACACCAGTTAAAGTTGCAGGGGCCCTGCCTTCTTTTGTATATGGTCACTCTAGTATAGTGCATGCACCTTTAACTGTTGTGATGAAGAGGGAATTTCACCAGGAACTAATTGCATACAAATGACACTGGCTGAAATTCCCTTTTCTCTACAACTGTTAAAGTTACAGCAGCCCTGACCTGGATTTTATTTGGTCAGCCTAGTTTTTATATTTCCTAACAAAAATATTACAGAAGCTTTGGCCAATATACAAATGCAAAAAAATACTTCGATTCCTTACAGTAGAACAGATACTCCTTTGCTAGATTTAAAACCAACAATGAATATTTTCTGTCTGAAGAGGAATTTCATAGCTATACACCCTAGGTTTAGCTCTTCAGACAAGGGAGACAACACTAAGTGATAACATCAGGAAAAACATACCATTGGAGGGGTGTCGGGGGGGTAGCTGGAAAGCAGACAAGAGAGAAAGTCCATTTCATCAGGAGAGGGGAAGCTTTTGTCTCACATGTTAGTTTTCTGAAATACAGAGAATGGTACATTTCATTTTAACATTCCCATCCTAAACATATTTACTTTGAAGTAAGTCATGTTGATTTTGATGGAGTTAACTTTCAAGTAAGTATGGCTAAGGGTAAATGCAACATCTTGCCAGTGGAAGTCTGTTAGCACAACAGGATTTTTTCTCTCTCCTCCTTGGCCCCTTTGCGTTGCCTAAAAACATGTTCTGGAGGTCTTCCAAGCCCTCCAGAAGCATGCACAGGACAATGGGGGGGAGGATTGCTCCCCCCTCCTGGTTCCGCTGAAACAAGAGGTTCTGTCAATGGAATTACACCATTGGATACAACCCTAAGACTGCAGCCTTATTTAAATTTCCAGTTTATGATTCAGTTATTATTTCTATGTGAAAAAAAACACATTTATTTCAAGTAACTAAAATTACTAAAATGACCAAGGGACTGGAGCACCTCCCCTATGAGGGAGGTTACAACGGCTGGGATTGTTTAGCTTGGAAAAAAGGAAACTATGGGGAAACATGATGAAGGTGTACAAACTTATGCATGGTGTAGAGAATGTGGATACAGAGACATTTTTCTCCCTCTCCCATAATACTAGATGGAGCTGATTGGTAGAAAATTCAAGACAGATAAAAGGAAGGACTTCTTCACATAGTGCAGAGTTAAACTATGGAATTCACTACCACAAGATGTAGTGATGGCCACTGTGATGTTCTACTGTGTGTAGTTGTAAATATATTGCAACGTTTATTGTTTGTGCTATGCATTTGTTTATATCTTTAAAAGGAAGTAAGAATAATAACAGGTAAAGCAAATAACTAGGCCGAAATGTACTAACTGTATGTAGTTAAAGGTCTAGGTAAGTATGGAGTGCCTGGATTGGCTGACTGTGTGCCTGAATGGAAAGTTAGTGCTGATTGGCTAGTTGTTTAGAGTGCCTGGATTGGTTGGTTGTGTAAGAGTGGGAGGAGCTAGAGAGAGAGTGGAGTGTATATATGTGTCTGACAGAGAGAGCTGACAGGATGATTGGGGGGAGATTTGAGGGGGATTTTTGAGAGAGACGTTGAAAGGGATTTGAGAGTATTTAGAGAGAGAAAGAGAGAGAGAGAGTCTGAAGCAAGATTACTAAATGAGAAGAGTGTTTGATTGAGAGAAGATTTTAGAGCATAGATCAAATGAAAAACTGTTTAGAAACATATAAGAGTCCTGCCAGAAACCACTAAGCATTGAAACCTTGTAACAGCTACGCAATTGAACTGAAGTACCCATTAAGTTTGTTGACACGCAATTTCTTATTAATAAATTCTTGTTAATTCCATCTACTGGTGTGGTCTGTGGGTGTACCTGAGAAGGTAGTGGTGGCAATGGAACAAAGAAGTTATCTGGAGGACAGGTTGCTGGGCTGTGGTGCTGTGGGACCTAAATAGTAAAAGTGAGACAGGGCAGCAGCAGCAAGTGGTCAAGGATAATCTCACAGCCAGCCACCAATTTGGATGGTTTTAAAAGGGTGTTGGATAAATTCCTGGACATTTTGCTGCCTGAGGCAGAAGAGCAAATGGTACCCATTCCCTCAAGTCAACATGCATGGTACCCAAGGCCAGCCAAATTATTTTGGCACCTAAGGCAGAAAATCGCACAAGCACCTCTCCCCATCTCTGACAGTAAAAATACTATAATAATAAATTAAATGACAATTTTCTGCCTTTTCATGACACCCAAACTAGCTGCCTGAGGAGGTTGTCTCACTCTGCCTAATTGCAGGGCTGGCCCTAGTTTATAAACAACTTTTAGCAGATTTAGGAGTATACTGAAAATCACATCTCTCCATAAATGTAACAAATGGCAATCTTGGTACAAAGTCCCCCTAGGCCTAACGATGTTTTCTTCTTGATTGACTGAAGAAATCATGTTGAATGTCCATCGGACTCAGCTGTAGAATCCTAATGAAGTGCTCTCCACACTACCTAGTTCTTAGGATGGGAGTCTCCCCAAGTTTTGTATACAACCAGCAATTAAAAATCTACTTGCCTGAAGGATCCTTCTGAATTCCTTGCTAACCAATATTAACCAAGCAAAACAGTATATCTTTCTCATTTATCCTTCGCTTAGTGCACCTTAAACACTTCAGTAGGTTTGAAAAGCTACAGTCAAGTTTTATTTTAAACAAAAATACCTACAGCTGAACAGCTATGTATGCCTGATTCTATATTTTTTCCAAGCCTACATTTATTTAAAAGCAGGTAAAAAATTCAACTACTATTAACATCTAAAAAAAATGATCACAAAACAAAAGCTTAGCTCTACTGTCCGATTTGATGTCTTTTTCATGCTGCCTCGGTGATGGCCAAATAATTGGTTGTTCACTTGTGTCCTTGTCTCCCCCGACAGTTCCACAGATGCCCTGAACAATGCTCCAAAGACTGCTTTCAGTAGGGGCAAATCCTCATTAATCATTCCTGGCTGACAGCACAAGGGAACACCTGCATCTGGTGCAGACACCAAGCAATGGCTTCTGGGAGCATGCATTTTTTTTAACAAAACCAACCAATTCAAGTTGCGGGACTAGATGTCTAATAGCCATTTGAAAATTCATCTCCCTCTTCCCTCTAGCCGCCTTCCATCCCACCCCCACCCCCTCTGGGTTTTCCTTTCATTAAACATCTAAAATTAGACCTGTGGCTCATGTTGAAACTAAAACACCAATGTATCCCAAGCAAGTACATCGGGAAATGAGCAGTGTGGCGTGTTATGATAAATGGCTGCTAAATTCTTTATGCCTAGATCAAGCAATGATAGCATTAAATACTGATGAAGTGTCACATAATTTTCATTTGGAAGTGATGGCTCTTTGCGCTTCATCTCCTATGGAGTTTATAAATATTTTCTCCTGCAATATATTATTTCATAAACAGTATGTGCTCCGTGTGTGTGTGTGTGTGTGTATATGTGAGTGTCTTAGAACAACTCTGTCCACTACATAAAAACAAGCAAAAGAAACATTCCTGTTGAACCATTTAAAGTAACCCTTCTTTGCAAAACATGGTAATGCCAATGTTATCAGCTCCGATGTAGTGATAAATATATTTCTTCAACAAGAAAACAATTGGGGTTTAAAGAATTGTTGTGCTTTTGCTTTTAAACCATCCCTTACGAACTAGCATAATTTGGTCAAGGGATCCCATTACGCTTACCTCTGAACTCACAAAACCTAGACCTGCTTCAGATCTTAGACACGCGGCTGTTATTTTCCCAGATGGCTTGCAAAAAGCATGGCATGTGGGGAGACCAGCTTTACAAGGCATGAAACAGCATGCTAGTGCATTTGAGTGATCACAAACAGGCCTTTATTTTGTCTTACAAATGTGTTCACACTCCATCAAAGCACATAGCTGATAATCAAAGCATACAAAGGGTTTGAAAAAGAAATATATATAATGCCAATGTCCTAGAACAATTCTTTTAGAGTTATTTCAGCACACAGATGAGAAAGTGGGATGTTAGAACTGCATACATGCCCCTTTTTAGTGGGAGGAGGCATCGATCTCTTTTCTAAAATGCTCTCTCCAGTATAGAGTGGAATGACTCTTAAGTTCTGGTACAAAAATGACAACTAGTGGACAAACTCTGAACCCTCTGACAAGGAGCATTCCCCTTTTCCCCTTCCCATTGCTGGACCACTGTGCTTAGTTGGAGGAAAGTCACTTTTCACATAGAGCCACTGAATGTACTGTATGCAATCCGAAATAATATGCTTCCTTGAAAGTTAACTGCATCAAAATCCGTTGCGCTTCTTTCAGAGAAAATGCATTTAGGATGGTACTGTCAATGTGAAAAAATGCCATTATTTCTATATAACATATAGGACAAAGTTCAGCACTGCTACTGCCACCACCCATGAACTTTGGCCCTTCTGTGCCCTCTATGCATTGCATATTTCTGTTGCTGCCACTGATGTGGTGTCAGTTATGTGAAGTGGCTTCTGATTTTACCCTATGCAAATGCATGTTAGTGCACTAGACAAATTCCTGGAGTAGAAGGCTGTCAATGTCTACAAGTTCTGATGGCTAGATGCTATCTCCTGTATAAGAGGCAGTAGCCTATGTACCAGTTGCTGAGAAACATGGGTGGAAGGGTGCTGCTGCACTCATGTCATGCTTCTGGGTTTTCCCCAGGCAACTGGTTGGCCGTTGTGTGAACAGAATGCTGAACTACATGGATCCTTGGTCTGATCCAGCATGGCTCTTACTGTTCAAGCCACTTTCCGAAGGTTAGCAGCAAACAGCTAAATCAGGACCATGGTTAGGCAATCACCCCACAAATTCACCGCACACAAATTCACCACGCACCAAGAGAAGGATTTCTACATCTATCTTTTCTACTTTTTTAAAGACACTTGAGATGCACCAGCTCACACACTGATGGGTATCAAAATTGCAGCCAGAAACAGGTCACCTTTGCTTATACAAGCTGTATTTACCAGTTATAATGAGCTACCTTAAAAGGAGCCAAACCAATGGTCCATCAAGTCAGGTAGCACCTAACTTGGCAGAAGGTTACTCTAATGGGGAAGGCAAAGGACAAGCAAAACCAGGCTGAACAGCTTCACCTGCTGTTCAGCCTAGAGAAGGCACAGGACAGGTGAAGTGCCTTCATTGTACGTGGCCGTTGTCCAACAGGAAAAATCCTGTATGCAGCTAAGCCAGATCTTGGCCAACATGGTGGCACCAGCCAACCAAACAACATCAGAGGGTGTGGCCACTCCCCTTGATGTCAGTCACCCCTCAGAGAGCTGGGTGTGGTGTCACCCCACTGATTTTACTCACCCACCCCTGACTATAAGATTTCAGTCTTTTCCCCACTTTTGCTCTCCACAGTCCTTTAAGAGATTCTTACTTGCCACTGTTATTGCATTCTACAAACCACAGGATTCGTAAGCCAGGGATATCTTCATAGCTGGAATAAACAATGCCAATCGGCTTAGACCACAAGCAATAAAAGCAGCAGTCATCGCCTTCTGTCCTCTGAGACCACCTTTTATTTACATTTTAATTTTTATTATATATGATGATATATAATAATATATCATCATATAATATATATATATATATATATATAATATATATATAATAATATATATATAATAATATAATATAATGTTTCCCTTTTAAAATGCTTTTCTGTACTCATATTTGAAGTACATATGAAATATTTTTGCTTTTTGTCAAATGTAATGTGAATTTATTTGTACTACAACTTTAAAACGATTTCAAAAGGCCTACCCAAAGCCTGCCGCGAAGCCTGTTTCTCAGTAGATTCCGAGCACCGGAGGGAAGCGGACGGGACACCCCAGCAGGTAAGGAGCGCGAGGCGGGCAGGCGGGCCGCGCGGGCCGCGCGGGGGGGCGGGCGCGCGGGCGGTGCAGCGCGGGCAGGGGGAGCGGGTGGGCCGTGCGGGCGGGGGGGTGGGGGGGCGCGCAGGCACGCAGGCGGTGCAGCGCGGGCGGGGGCGGGGGCGGGCGGGCCGTGCGGGGGGGGCGGGCGCGCAGGCGCATGGGGGGTTGTTTTAGGTGGGGGGGTGGGGGGGACCGGGATTTTGCTCGCTCTCCTCCCGCCCTCACCCCAGGAAAGGTGCGGGGGCAGGTGGGCGGAGCAGTCGGACCTTACCTGCTCCTGCTCCCAGCTCTCTCCCTGTCTCACAACACTTCCTATCTGGTTCTTCTCGCACAAGTCTTGAGAGACCAGGGTCTCGCCAGACTTGTGGGAGAAGAACCAGATGGTGGAAGCAGTAGCAGCGCCAGGAGGAGGAGGCTGATAGCAGGCCTGCAGGCGAGGAAAAAAGGAAAAAAAAAAAAAGGAAAGGCTTCAGGCGGGCTTCAACACTACACACCTCCTTTCCTCGCAGATGGGGGGGTGTTACTGCCGTGCTGCATCACTTCCCAAAATGCTTCCTAGACTTGGGAGCCGCTCACCGCCATGGCGAGCCAGAGGCAGTGGCGCAGAAGAAGAGAGACGGCTGTTCTTGTTGCTGGTGCTCTCCCGCTTCGCTTCCAACCCAGAAGAGAGAGAGAGAGACCCTGACCCCCGGGGGGGACAGACAGAGACTGAGGTAGTGACACCCACCCCTCACCCTGGTTTGGCGCCGAACGCGGCCGCCTCATGTTCTTCGCTTCGGGGATTGGGGTCGAGCTTCATTAACGAGGGCAACTGTTGGGGAAAGCGCGAGGGGGGAAGAGGAGGAATTGCCCCGCGCAAATGTCTCCATCTTTTTCTGAAGCGGGGGGGACGTGGGTGTTCGGTACGCGCGGCTCCGTGGGTTGCCAGTCTGCCTCAGCTCGTGCTGGGCCGGCGATGGCGGCCGTTCGCGCCTGCACAGTGCGCACGATGCTTGATTTGGGGCTTCTCCCATGGTGGAGGCAGCCCCAGGAGCCTCAACCCTCCAGCCAGCTCGGGCTGAGGGCAGCGGTGGCTATCAACACCCACACAGCAGCCACACCGCTTGATTTTGGGTTGCCTGGCCCTGCTCAGGAGTCAGGACTCCTCCAGCCGTTGCTGGACAAGCTGTGTGGGGAGCACACGGCTTGATTGGGGCTGCTTGGGTGTGAGAAATTGTTGTTGCTCAGCAGCAGGGACGACTCCAAACGCAGCACACACCCGGCTGCCTTCTCGGGTCTCTAAGGACTCCTCTTCAGGTAGGGTGGGTTTCTTTAAAAAAAAAATGCTGAACTACATTTTTTAAGCTTTTTATAGGTGTGTGTGTGTGTGTGTGTGTGTTTTGAATTTGAACACAGATAAAAAGAACTAGGTCTCTTAAAAAACATTTGAGTAAAGGAAGCTGAATGTTTAGTGAACTTTTCTTTAATATTTTCCATTTATTTTGATGAATTAATTGGGGTGGTATATGTGGATGTGTTTTAAAACTTTTATTAGGTTTGCCATGAGTGAGTGTGCTAGTACGTGTGGATATTTATTTTATTTTCAGTCTTGGTTGAGTGTGTGTGGTTGTTCAGTTGGTTGGTTTTTGCCTTGGTGTGTGTCTGGATTTTAATTATTTTTCCTTGGGTGAGTATGTGGGTGAGTGTTGTATTTTTAATATTATTTTATTGCAATGGGTGTGTGCATGTTTTTGTGTTATTTTGCATTGTGTGGGTGGATTATTACTATTATTGTCATTATTAGTTTGACTTTGGCGAGGGTGGGGATGGATTTTTATCCCCCCTCCATTTAAGTGTGTGTGGGGAGGTTGTTGTTTTAATTGCCTTCGGGAGGGTGTGGAGTTTTTCCCCACTTTGGGTGAGTGTGCAGGGGTATGTAGATTTTAATTTGTGTTGCCTTTGGTGAGTATGAGGTGTGTGTGGTGACTGCTGCTGCTTTTACCTGTGGTGTGTATGTCTGCCCTCTTTTGTATCTGATTGATCATGCTAGGCAAGGCTCCTGCAATTTTAACTGTTGTAATGAAGAGGGGCTATCACCAGGTGCTGCATGCATACAAGTGACACCTGATAAAATTCTAGACATGTTGCCTGAAAGCAATTTCACGTATATATCACAATGTGTATAATGTTGATGTCTTTACAGCTACTCTCTATTTTTACACAGCTTTTCAGACAAGGAAATACATGTTTGTTTTAATTGTGTGCTGTGAAATCAGACATGTGACCAAGGCTATGTTTGGGTGGGCATGTTCCCTGGGGGCCAGACATGTTGGTGGGCACGCCCCCTTCGGGCGGCCATTTTGGACCTGGATTTTGGTTTCCAAAATCTGGTCACCCTAATGTACTACGATTCTAAGGTTCCCCATTTTCTCACTTGTGTCACCTGACTCATGGCTGCAGTGAGGAAATTCTGGCACAGTGTCCCCTCTTGTGCCCCACTTATGTGATGGGAGGAGAAGAGAACTGCGGATTTAAATGTCCCGATGTGATGTTTTGCTGTATTATGCCTATCTATGTAGTGTAAGTATTTAAAATGTTTTAGAAATGTCTATTGCTTTAAAGAATGTTAAAGATTATAAATGTACTCACTGTGTTTATGTTGCCGGAACCAGGGTAGTAAGTGCTAACCCTAGAGGGAGGGGGAGTGAGTGACCAGGATGTGAGAGTGAGTGCTGATTGGCTGGTAGTTGGAATGGTTGGATAGGTAGATAGCTGGGAGTGGGAGGAGTTAGCTGAGTTTGTGTGGATATATACTGAAGAGCTGTGAGGGAGAGAGGGGGAACTGAATGGGGTTTAGTGGATTAGATTGCGGGAGGAGCCTTAGAGTACACTAGAGAGGGGAGAGTAGACAGTAGACATGGTAACAATTAAAGTTATATTTGGAACTGTTTTAAAAGCATTGAACTGAAACCATTACACTTTGTGCCTATTGTAACCATTACACTTTTTACTGAGGAAACCACTGCGCTCTTACAACTGCAACTTACTTGTTGTTAATAAACATTTGTTTTAATTCACACTGGTGTATTTTATGAGGTACCTGGGTGGGGTACAGGTTCAAATAGTGGCAGCGGAAGGGAAGGCACAGAGCTGGGTTGCTGTGGGGCCTGAAGAGAGGGCACATCACAGGGACAGTGAGAAGCACCCCAGATGCCCATTCCAGAGCTGGGTCCTTTGATTCTAGAGACAGAAGAATAAAGGAGCAGGAAGGGGTGGGCATAACACCCATCCCACGTCCAAAGCTTTAAGGGAGTTCAGATGCACCACCATCTCCCTCCCCTGTCACAGTAGCGCTAGTGGCTAATATTTTATTCAAAGATTATGTAACATTAGAACAATTAGTATGTCAGAGAGGTTGTTCAGATTATTTCCCCTATACTTCTCTC
Organism: Anniella stebbinsi; assembly: GCA_029215795.1. Lineage (NCBI taxonomy): Eukaryota > Metazoa > Chordata > Lepidosauria > Squamata > Anniellidae > Anniella > Anniella stebbinsi. The sequence goes on along the minus strand of JARDYH010000003.1, from coordinate 168,883,605 downwards.
TTATATTCCCTGTTGTAAAAGGAATAATTAACTGAAATCCAATTAGTGAAGATTTAGAACACCTGTTTCCACAATCCTTTGAATAACTTTTTATTGTTTGCTTTATTCTGTCTCTTTGTTTTAAAAATGAAATACATATCCCTATCCAGTTGCTCTTAGGAATTTACAGATTTGCATATACTATATGCAAGGAGCAGAAAGCCCATTGTAAGGGCCTTAAAATACCCAATTGTGCTTGGTATAGAAATAAACAGACTGAAGGTAGCAAAGGGATCCATTTGGGGACAAATTATGTGCCTTCAGAAACTGTAATATAGCTTCACACAACAATAATTTTGTTTAACACTTCTCCTTTCAACCACGAGTGCTGCAATTTCCAGCTTAATTTATTAAATCCTTCTCTGGTGTTATATTTTAAGGGTGTTTTCAATATGGGGGTAATATTGAGGAAACAGCAGAAATTCACATGACTCACGTCTTATATAAACATATGGCTTCTTCCAACCAGTTTTGAAAATGCAATGGGAATCAGAGAAACTGAAAAACCTGATGTGGCTTACTTTAGAAGTCCACAAAGAGGAAATAATGCTATACCTACAGAATTTATGAAGGGGTACAAACAGGCTGGGTCAGGATCTGCTCTTCCATATCTTGTGATGCACTAAGGGGTACTCAATCAGCGTAACTTTAAATAGGGCTGACCCAAGACATTTTGCTCCCTGAGGCAAAGGGCAAAATAGTGCCCCCTCCTATTCCATGTACAACAGCAGAGTGAACTGGCTGATGAATCTGTCTTCCACAATAATGATGGGACAAAATTCTCCATTAAATTTGAATGCAGCAGGCTAACTTAGGGGAGTAGGTTGCAAGGCACACAGTTCTCTCCTTTAACACTTTGCTGCTGCCTCCCAATAACTGCCTGAGGCACTGCATCACCCTGCCTGATAGTAACAATTCTTTTTAGAACCTGAGGCACCAACTACACGTTACTTTATACACATAGTTAGCACCTATGTCACTCTTTCTTTTTTACTCTAAAACAAGGGTGCATAAGCTTGTGGTCTCTGAGGACCACTTCCAATGTCGGACGTGGGGCCACAAAGTGCATATGTGTGTGCATGCACTTACACACACACACACACACACACTTACCGCACACATACAATCAGACACACATACACACAAGGGATTTCCCTTCCTAATAGTGCTAGCAAAACTTGAGAACAGGCTGTGTTTAGCTAGCATGAATAAGGGAAAGCTTGCTCTTGAGGCTGTCTTGACAGCACCCAGTTGCACCCACTTTTATGAAAACCCTGCGCTTTTGCTTCTGCGGAGTGGCATTGGGTAATCCCGATGCAGGAGGCAGCGCAGGCTGTCTGGCAGCCATTTGGCTCGCCAGGCCCTCTCCCTGCCCCTTGCCTGGCTTCCGGAGGCTAGTCGGAGATCACCTTCTGCCCTAGAAATGCCCCCAGCTGGACACCGGAATGAGGTCAGATGGTGGAAGAGCCACCATGACCTCACTTTAATAAGAAAAGTCAGGGTAAGTCCTTGACTTTTTTGCCACACAGTTTTGTCTATTTGCCCTGCAGTGGCTGCAAATTAGTGGCTGTGTCATATAACCTATGCAGCACTGATTCACAGCCACTGCGGGGCAAAGATAACATTTCGACAACCCCCTTATCTCTGGTGGGGTCTCCATGATTCCACAGGCCACATTGGGAGCATACACCCCACATGGTGAAGGTTGTGCATCCCTACTCTAAAGTAAGCACAGGGGGCCTGATCCGGATTGGGACAATAACATAGGGCTTTAACTCTTTGATCCCTTGCAGATTGGGGAACGTGTCTGAAATGTTCATTGTCAAAAAGTGATTTGTTAAAACAAGTGTATCACTATTTGGCAATGAAAATTACAGGTGCAGAAGGCCGAATCCTGATCAGGATCACAGTGGGAGACAAAGGGTTTAAGCCCCCTTTACCTCGCATCTAGGGTGGGTCCTAATCCAGATCAGGACCCCTGCACTTACTTTAGAGAAAGTAAGAACTAAAGGCATAACTGCTAGCTACGTCTTCAAATGTATGGCTTTGTCCGGAGTTTGAATTATGATTGATACAGATTGATACTGTTATTACAGAAAGAGGCATTTGCAATGCCCTCTCTAACATGTCATTTTAAAAATGCCTATTAATTGCAGCTGGCCTGGATGATTTCCTGGTCAATATGAACTGTGGTCCTGATGTCCTATAAATGACCAAGAAACTGTCACAATTTCAAAATATTCCACACAGTGATCCCAGGGGTAGGGCAAGTCCAGGGAATGGGCAGGGACTGGTTGGAACAACAGCACAAAAAGGGAACGGAAGTCCGTTCATAGTAAGTACAACCAGTTGGCGGGTGGACTGATTCAGAAGATAACATGACAGAACACAGGAGCCTATTCTAGGTTTTTTTGAAAATATTATTATGTGATGTCCAAATCAGAATTGAACATGAAATCTCTTTTGCAGTTAATCTCTCTAATCTTAGAAGTGCAAAATATGTGCAATAAGAATGAAATAAAGACGAGTAAAATGCTTTCTATTTGCTAAGGAAGAAAGATGAGTTCACAGTGAAGGTTTTCATAAACAGGATCCTGTTTTAACATCATTAGCTGAAGTGGGAGGTTGGGTGGGAAATAATGGAATCTGCTTTAAAGTACCAAAAAGGCAGTGACACATGTTCTGTGCAATTCTAAATACTCTTTCCCTCATTTACTTTTATCCCAAACAAATCCATATATGAATTTGATCCCAGTTCAACATCTGCAGGTGCAAAACCCAAATCAGCAACTGAAGAGAGAGGGGCAGGTGCTGAAAGGATTGTAGTCTAGACTCTAGACTCATCTCTCTAAATCCATTTAATGCCATTAACCATGACTGGATGCAGTAGCTCTGTATACAGCACCACTCAGATCACTTCACTTGTTTTTCTAAATAAGAGGCCTGTATATTTATTTATACAGTTTATATATGGGGGGGGGGAGTAGATTTCAGTCAAGACAAAACCAATGCAATAGTAAAAGACTAAGGCTGCAGCCCTGTGCCCACTTAACTGGGAGAAAGCCCCATTGAACTCGAAGGGACTTACATTTCAGTAGCCCATGTATAGGACTGGGATGTAATCGGTGCTATTTTATGAACTATCAGAACAATCTGGGATAATCTAATGAAATAAATCAAGTATCTCTCAGTTCACTGAGTATTATCTCCATACTATACAAAATATATGAATAAATCTACATGGAAATACAGTAAGCAATTTAGACACAAAGCTGGTTACACTGTTATTGTGCTGTTTAAGAAGCCCTGAAGACATTACATCTGAGCGTAGATTCCTTTTATCAAGCCACAATACCACACAGACCAGGAAACTAATGTTGAAACAGGACTTGGAGAAGGTAGTCTTGGTTTTTTTTTAAGGATGTGGGGAACATTTTTTAAAACATTACACCCAAGTTTGTTTTGAATAGAGAGAAATTAGCAACACATATACAGGGGTAATGAAATGGATGAGCAAGTTTAGGATGGGGAATAGCATGGCTGTGCAATGTCTAAGCAGGTCAGGTTGCACATTCAGGAGGCAAAGCAATCTGTGGGGGGAAACCAATTAGTGGATTAAAGGGTAAGAATCTACGTTCTGAAACGGGGGCAGGGGTGATAATATAGGCAGCTAGGGAGAGGATTAAAATAAAGAAGTGATAACAGTATTCAGTTGAGAGGAAATGCTGTCAAGAAGAGCTGAATGGGAGAAAAAGGTAAAAACAATGGAAACAAAACCTGTCATTTAATCAAGGCCTGTGGTGGTGAGAGACTGGACCAAATAATAATAAATGAAACCCCCAACAGTTTGGGCTTAAGCTCCGACTGTACTCAAATCATTGTTAGAAGGCAGAGACAGATGGAAGATTTGGCCATTACTGTATAAAAGTAAGTAACTATGAACGGATATAGCAATGGTCACTATTAATTTTTTCTTGTCCCCAGGTTGCATAGTTGAGTACTCATAACAGCGACATCAAGTCTAGCTATATCTTGGTGCCTATGTATACTTGCACCTAAAATTTAAATCATATATTTTAGAATGGCCTGAATAAAATAGCAATTCGAAGTATTTATACATAACATGTCTTCAATGCAATGCCTGCAGAGTGCCCTACCAAAACAGGGGATGGGGGGGGGGGGGTATTTTGTTTTTGTTTTTCAGGTGACCAGGAATGTTTCAAAATGAAGTGATGGTCTTCAGCTGTCCACCATCTTTGTATTTCAGAATGCCTCTGTGCCCTACATGGACTGAGAAACACTCTTAGGAAGTATTGGGCTCAACGTAGTGGTTTTGTTGGGGATCAGCCCCCACCTCTGCCTTGTACTCAGGTTCTTGGGTAAGACACTTGCCTTTCGCATCACCACTTTGCCTTTCCTTAAATGAATGTTTTGTGGAAATTTCCCCATGGCAATCATTTTGTGACAGCACTTTCTCGATATTCTAAATGTATCCGTGGCCCTCAAAAGGACTGGGGAGCCCTGCCATACACAGACTAAGAAACTAAATTTCTTTTCTTTTATTCTTTTTCTATGCATTTTTACTTACAATTATCATAGAGTTCACTGGCGCTTAATCCCTAAGTAAGTGTGTTTAGAATTCCATTTATGCACACTTCCCTGGGATTAAGCTCTGCTATACATAGTGAGATTTACTTTTGAGTCAACATGAATACCATTTATTTGTTTGTTTGTTTGTTTATTTATTTTATTATATTTATATCCCGCCTTTTTTTCCTCTTGCAAGAAACCCAAAGCAGCTTGCATGGTCTTCCTCCTCTCCATTTCATCCTCATGACAACCCTGTGAGATAGGTTAGGCTGAGAGTCATGACTGCTGGCCCACTTTGTGGCTGAGTGGGAACCAGAATCAGGATCTCCCAAGTTCCAGTCCAACGCTCTAATTGCTATACCACACTGGCTTTGGATGGGTGTACTTTCCTTGAAACCTTTATCTCTTTCAGTCTAGAATGAGGCTAACTATATCAGAGACATCAAGAAATTCATGGTAGGACCATAAAACACTACAAGGTTCAAATGCTGTAATGCATCAAGTTTCACAAGAGTTGGGCAACAGTCCAGTGGTGTGGTTCTTATGTACCTTTTGGTTATCAGAGACATGTTGATCTTGATATATTTGGTCACCACAAAAATTGCAAAGATAAAGAGTATATCCTCTAACATCTGTTCATTTTGTAACATGTGTGATGTCATCCACACATTTATACTAACACAGGTGAAGAGTTCACACATATACAAATTGTATGTGCATAGTTCTTTTGTTTCCATATGGGGGGAGCCCAATCTTGTGGGAATTCCTTACCCACATCCTGTTGTAGGCGCATGGGTTCTTTTCAGACCTTATCCATGCACCAAAGTTAGAAACCTGCAATTCCACCCCATCTCCATGCATTCATATTACATATTTTAATTAAATATACATACATACTTACTTACAAACATGCATACATATAAGAAACATGACACAGTCATACTGTACTAACAGCACTGTGTATGCCAGGCAAGAGTTCAAAGCATTTAAGCATGGCTTTCACAATTACCCAGCATTAACAAGAGTAATTTATTTGAGGAACTATAAAAACAAATTCACAGAAAATTGGATAATGGGATGAACAGATTAGGACAGGTAGTCTCCTAAACCCATTTCCACTCTTCCAAATGTCAACAGACAAAATTCCCCACGACCATCCCAAGTGGCATTCCATCCTCCCATCAACTCTCTTACCTTAACATTCCATACTCCAAGGGAACTCCTCTCCATCCTTGCCCTCCAAGCACAAACCCCAAACACATTTCATTAGAAACATACTACAAAATAGTCTGATCAAAGAGAAACTTTTATATTTATCAATGTCCAGACTATTGCTACCTTTAATACATTTAATTGGGGGAAGGAGGCTGTGAAGTCCATAGGAAATGTCATATGACCACCACCCCAGTCTTCTCTCCTTCTCTCTACACCCCTGGGAAAGCCCCTTTTCCCATCTCTGCACTCCATGTCTAAGCACGGAGACCTAGATCCTATTTAGACAACTTGCTAAGCCACAGTGGTTAAGCATTTTGAGCTAAACATTATGGCTTAACTTGTCGTGTGAATCATTTCTAACCATGGTGGCTACATAAACACAGTTTAAATATGCTCACTAACCAATTGCTGCAAAAGGGTTAGAGACCTAACCATGGCTTAGTGTGTCATCTCAACAGGGTCATAGCCAGAATCACATTGGCTACTAGGGGGAAGGGAGCGCTGTTTCTGGGTTCCGAGGTTGGAGCTCTGTTTCCAACCTCAGAGCCCAGAAACCGAACAATCCTATGTCTCCCCAGATGTTGTCTAGGGGACATAGGATTGGTCCCTAAATCTGCTCTGGAGGGTCCTCCAATCTTCCGGAGCAGATTTGAAGGTGCACAGGAGGCTGCAAGAGGAAGGGGAAATCCATTCCACCAGTAATTTCTGTTCTTCTGGTGGATGGCCAGCTTTGGATACAGCCCAATGAAAAGGTGCCAAACAGTTTCAAAAGTGTCTATTAATTCTTTTCTTTCTGATGAATGCATATTCAGTCAATTGGGACATTCCACCAACAACCCAGAATTTTACTAACCATTCTTTGAAAGCAGGGGTACCAGCTTCATGCCCTTTCTCAGCAATAAGGATTTGGGCAACTGATAACAAATTCCACACATGCTCATGAATATCAGATGTTATGCACTATTCAAAATATCTGAATCAAACTACAAATGGATCCAGAAGAATAGACTATTGCTTAGTCATTAAAGTAATAAAGTTTTGAACTTTCTCCAGAATAATGTAAACCTATAACATCTGAAAGGCTCTAGAGTTTGCAAATAAGAAGAAACATGTAACTACATAGGGATGTGCAGAATTCTCCTGACAAATGTTGTTAGCTGAATCAAAATGTTTTTGTTCCTCAACATTCCTCTGATATTTCTCCCTTCTTGATTTGGTTCAGGACTTCATTTTAGGTTAAATTCAGTATGTACTCTAGCCCCAGGTCTTGTCAACATTGTCCAAGAGTCTTGAGAGTTTGGATTCCAAACCAGGACATCAGATGCTGGTGCTGCTTGAATCTTAACCTGCATGAAGATTTTTCTGGGTGACCCAACTAGCAATATGCAAAACTCCCACTGTGAAATTTCATAAGCATTTAAGCAAAACCCTTATATTCCCCTGAAATATGTTTTGCTTGAGGAAGAACATCTATATTTGCCTTGACATTTCATTTTAGGTGAAGTTCAGTGGCAACTCTAATGCCACCCTAGGAGCATGAGATTGCATTAACTTGCAGAGAACTCCAGAAGGGACAGGAAGGTTATCCATGCTTTCTGATACATAAAAATGATGGACGAAATGTGTGGAGCTGTAATATGTGACTTAAACTTTTCATTTCATTTTGTTTCAATTTATTTTGCATTTTTTTTATCATTTAATTTCATTTCATTCATGGAACCAGGTAGACAAGGCATAACCTAAAAGGCGTTGGGGGGGGCGTCCTTGTTTGTTTAAAATAGAACCCTAAGTTCAGTTTTAGTCAATCTCAGAACTTTGTAGAGTCACAGCACAAAAAGAGATAATCTAGTCTACAAGGTCCATATGTTCCCAACATCCTTCATTTAAAGAGGTTTTCTTATTACGGCTGGTGAAAATAATAAAAATCAATAAACAAACAAGCAAGATGGTAACCCCCACACCAAAAAATATCTTCGCCTCTATTCCACAAGTCCTTATGCCTGCCATGTGCAACGTCAACAGCCTTACATCCTCAATTTTCATTGTAATCTTGTGGCTCTTTATTTGTAACTTATATGAAAAGAATCACATTGATTGGGGCAGATTTAACTCAGTAAAAAACCTATTCTGCTGAGATTGTCTGTGCTAGGTGATTTTATCAAGTTCTCTTTTGGTTCCATTTTCTCTCTCATCCCCATCCCCAGGGGAGATTGCAGCCCAGCCTGGAGAGCAAATTGCCCTAAATTGAGTTCTTTCTCTGCCATATACAGGCCTCCTTTTTGCTCCTCAGCTTGAAAACTTTATGCATGCTTTTCCTCCTCCTTCTCCTCTAACACCCCCATTCCTTTTCCAATTAAAATGGAGAAGTTTGCACCGATACCTGCTCCCAATTAAATGAATACTGCATTACCAGCCACACACTCCAGATCTTCTTTACCCTCCCTTCATTAGCTTTACTCCTCTGAGGCTTCCTGGCTGACTGCCAAGGACTTATGGCAAGAATTCAAAAAATCTTGTACACTTTATCCCCTTCAAAATCATTCTTGAATTTAAGCAGCCTACTCCTCAGACCCAGCGTGAGAAACATTAGGTAGTGATTCTGTGTGGAAGAGACAAAAGAAAGAATAAAGAAAATGATTTATTTTTTTAAAAAGGTTAAAAACCTCCCATAAAAGAAGCAAAGTTAAAAGAGGTTAAATTTATGGGCTAATTGGTCCTGCTTCCTTTGGAATATATATATATATATATATATATATATATATATATATAATCTGCCTGAAAGATAATAAATGGCGGTAAGGATTTCCTGCTTTAGTTAGGTGCCTATTCATGCCTACAGGAAGTGCATCATCCTCTTAACACCTCAGGCATGTTGGCTAGTGCTCACTCAAATTACACAGCAGCACAGAAAAACCCAGCTAATCAGTGACTTAAGCAGCTGCTTTAAAACACACACACACACACATACACACACACAGATTCCCATCTAATTTTCCAACACAGCGGACCATCATATCAGCTATTCTCATCTGACACTCGGAATAGCTAATATCATGTCAAGCTGTCAGGAATGATAGCCAGATTGTCAAGCCTGAAACAACAGAGAAAGGCACTGTAGCCTTGGTGTTGCCATTTCAAACTACATTAAAAGAAAAGAAAGAAAAAACTTCCCATCATAGCTTAGGTAAGCTTGCCATATTTATCAAGCAAAGATTTGTCACACAGTTAGGCACAACTAGGTATGCCTGTAGGCAGCCCTGTACAGGGCTGCAATAACAAGATGTTAACAGTGTAGGTAACTTGAAATTATGTAGGTCAGGGCAGGTGTCTAAGAGAAGCTTTTGGAAATGCATTTGGGGCTCTTCTTCTTCTTTTCACCATACACACAGCTACATGTGTGATGGGGAATGCCATGTCTGGTTTCAGTAAAGCCACATAGCACAACAGAAAAAAGTGGTTTTGCAGTTGCTCTTTGGTGGCATGGGAACAAAGATGCATTACTCTAAGGCACATGTGGGTAGCCCATGGACTGCATTCCGCCTTCGGAGGCCTTGTGGCAGCCCAACATGGATGCCCGAGATGCCCCACCATCCCAAATATCCCGCCACCTCTGATTTACTGATGAAAATGCCTCCAAGCCAAAATTGCCACCACCAAGATTACTACCAAGATTTTCTGGCCTCCCCCAAATTTCCCCTCACTGCCACCAATGAACTGCCAAGCTGCCATGGAGAGCAGTGAGATGGCTGCTGCTGTTGGGCTGTGGGCTATGCTGAGGCCCTCTGAGTGTGGATCGCCAGAGTGTCTCCTAGCAAATGCTCTTTGAGGGCTCTATCTATGGTCATGCCTCTACAATGGTACTGCTGTTGCTGCACCAAGGTTAGGCCAGAGGGCTTTATGGTATGGTTAGGTATCTGAGGGGAAAGTAGTGCTTTTTAAACTGGTGGTTTGGTGGTTCTGTGGTTGGGTCATGTTTTCCTGCTGGCTTTTTTGCTTCTTGACATGCAGCCCACCACTGTTTGTGTGTGTGAGAATCAGAAATTAGAGGAAGGCAGAAATAGAGAGCAAGAACAAAGCAGATGTGAGAGCTCTAATTCAATAGCAATGACTGATCATTTCATTCTTGATTAGTTTTGATGAGAATTTAACTAGGGTGACCATATGGAAAGGAGGACAGGGTTCCTGTATCTTTAACAGTTGTATAGAAAAGGGACTTTCAGCAGGTGTCATTTGTATGCATGCAGAATCTGGTGAAATTCCCTCTTCATCACAACAGCTGCAGGAGCCCTGCCCTCTTGACCAGATACCAAAAAAAAAAAACAGATTTAAAAAACAAAAAACAGATGTGGGAAAAACCCAAACTGACATATTCGTCCATCCAGGCTCAAGGCTTTGAGTGCTTAGCTCTTAAATGTCCGAGTTTGAATCCCTGTTTGTGGTGCTGAATCAGGGTTTCCACCTCTTTTTCTGACAGGTTGTTCATCTTTAATAGCTACATAGTAGGCAGGTACACCATGGTCCTCTTCATGCTGTTGCAGGTGGATGAAAATTTCATTTCAGTTTGTTTTTGTTTAGAATTACCAAACCTCGGGAGAGAAAACATTTGAGAGCAAAATGGGACAGGAGCCCAAACAATATGTGCAAGGAGTTCTTTACTGAACTGTATACAAGGCCTGCCATAAAAATGTTGTGTCACGGATCCCCACTCACTGAAAATGACCCTGAATTATCCTAGGCATTGAAACAAACCTGTTCCCCCACCCCATTCTATGTTCTATCTCCAAGCACTTCAATGAGTTCTTAGCTCAGGCAACACCGGAACCCAGGCCTTTCAGGTCCAGGTCCAACATAGGAGGCACCTTGTAAAGGCAATTAGCGATAAAGCCTTCCCTGGACTACATCACTTCAAGCAGGAGGAGGCGGGATGCATGTCGGAATGCTTAATGCACTCCCTCAACCCACCGGGGGGGGGGGGGAGGAAGGAAGGAAGGAAGGAAGGAAGGAAGGAAGGAAGGAAGGAAGGAAGGAAGGGACTTCTTGCACATAGAAGAGCAGCATAACATAGAGAAGGTTTCAACCGAGCCTTCTGCCTGGCATGTTTGCTTCTCATGTGCAAAAGGAAGTTCTTTTTAGGTTAGTTGTTCTTCCTATCCACAGAGATACAGTCCAGGAAAGGATTTGCCACTAGCTTACTCTGACTGCATAAGCTGTCTCTCAAACAGGCCTTCTTTTAATGCTTAATTGTAATTAAAGCCCTAAAAATCAAGTGCAGGGGAAGCTTTTGATATTGAATAAAGGAGCATATAGACATAAATCCTATATATCTGCCAGTTCTCAACAACAGAGGGATGACAAAAATCACTGAAGCCCATGTGAGAGAAGGGCAATGCACAGCCTCAAAAATCAGTAATGCATTTTATCCAACCAGTTCAGCAAATGTAGGCAACACACATCACAGAGGTATTGGCAGTGAAGAAACTTTATGGCGAAGCAGCATGGGAGAAATTAACAAAGTTTGCTTAACTGCCTGCAGAAATCCATTCAAGATGGAGTTTCAAGCACTTTGCCTAAACTCAACAACCAAGAAACACATTTGATCAGCTTCTGCCAGGCTATGAGAGAGGGTTACGATAAAGGCAAAAACAATAAGATCCACGTTACTGCAATAATTTCATTATTATTAATAAGTTCCAACATATAGCTCAGGCTGTGAAGAAGTCAATTGCCCATGAAAGGCTATCCAACAGGAAATTCATTACTAATCAAGTATGGATTCTGAAACAGTTTATGTAATTCTAAAATACAAATATACAGTGTGAAAGAGTCATAACTAGATAGTAAAATATTTACAAGTGCAGATAAATCACAAAGGTACTAGCCATGTTTCAAGCTCTGCAGACCTAGATGCCCTAACTTTGATCCCAAGAGAGCAATATTTTTTATTGGAGTTGATAATCTCATACGAAGGAAGTGATTGATTACTTCTACCATCTCATTCTTCAGCAAGAATGAAGTGATCAGCCCTCTACAAGAAAGAGAAATTATGGGCACACATCATTAATTCATGTATCAGTGATAATTACGTGATTCCACAGGTCTTCAACTGCATTGACAATGGCTATAGCGGGAAGAAATGCTGCATCCTTAGGTCATATAAAGCATTATCAATGTATGATTTAGGAAAGGAAACAAAAGCCTTATATGGACTCTCTGAAACTTAAGGAGGGTGATCCCGGAAGTACCTAATACACACCATTGGCGCACAGGGATCAGCCAGGGGCCATCCCAGGCAAAAAGCCTGGTGTGGAAAGGGCCTTACTCTTGCAAGGAGGGAAAGAGAGAATGAATTACACTAGCTCACCCCCGTCTGTTGCTGTTCTCATTGTCTTCCTTGTGTGCAGGGCAAACTTCTGAAATGGGCAGCCTCTTCTATCCTTGGAGACTCTCCGCACAATTCAGAACCCCACAAAATCAGACACAAACCAAAGTTTCAGTCTTCAAGGGTGACATTGCATTTCATTTCATTGTCATTTGTGTTTTCCTTCCCCTTTTGAAAATGGTTGTGGGGACCGAACTGGTATTTGAATGTGTAATGTATAGCATTTTTAAATTGAGTGTTGGCTCCTTTAAAGCCTGTATGCTATCTCCAATATCTCCACAAATGTTTTGCTTTGTTAAAATCGTTCCCCTCTTCATGAACCTTGCCCAAAAAAGTGAGGCGGATGGCTACCAGGAGGAGGGCATTTTCTGCTGTGGCACCCTGGCTGTGGAATGAACTCCCTAGAGAGGTTTCACTGGCACCTATATTGTACTCTTTCCAACACCAGGTGAAGACCTTTTTATTTTTGCAGTATTTTATCATTTCATCATCTTAATCTTTTAACTCTGTTTTAAATCTGTATTTTAAATCTGTAAACTCTCTGCACTGCTGCTTGGTTTTATTCTGGCTGTATACTTTTATATTGTGGTTTTATATTGTGATTTAAGTTTCCATATTTTATACTCAAGCTATGGTTTAAATTTTTGTTAACTCCCCAGAAACCTTTGGCTATTGGGTGGGATACAAATGAAATAAATATATAAATAAATAATAAAATGTCAGCTCCTTGGGAAGCTGATGTAGGCATAACTAAAATCCAGCAAAGCCATGGTGGCAGGATCTACACTACTGCTTTATAGTGGTATTGAAGTGCACTGACAACTGTTGGGGCCCATGACACATCTACACCAAGCAGGATATAACACTATGAAAGTGGTATAAAAATGGCATGTATCATGGGTCCCATCAGCGCACTTCAATACCACTATAAGCAGTAGTGTAGATCCTGCCTCAATATATAGCTTTCATACCACTTTCATAGTGCTGTATATCCTGCTTGGTGCAGATCTGGATGGCGACTCAGCTTCAAGTCCTCAGTGCAGATGGCAACCCATTTCACATGCATAGGACCCATGTAAACAGTGACCCACACACAGAAACATTCTTGTTCGATCAGGTCTTCTAGGTATTCAGTGGCTTCTGCTTCTCCCGCCACCACTGAATAACTACCAGTAGACATATTAATAGTATAATATCACTAGAATCCATGGCAGGGAATACTGCTCACCCAGAACAAAGGTAGCAGGAAAAGATGGGATCTTTTGTTTTATTTCCAACCAACCCCTTCGAAGCACTAACAGTGAACTATGCAAATGTGATAAACCTATGCAAATGTTTTCAATATGAAATATATATTTTCAAAGAGAGGGTGAATTAAGATAAGCAGAGAGTGAATAGGGTTGGGTGTGGGGGCTTTGCCTTTTGCCTGTCCAATAATTTCCTGCTATAAATGCACAATGTTTACTGTAATTCAAAGAAACATCACAGTGAAGTATGAGAAGCTTTCCAGAGGCAGCAGCAGACAAGAGTCGGGATGAAAAATTTTCAATGCCAGCCAAGAAAAATTTGCAATAATTTCCTATAACACACAGAGACTTTTTAGCACCTTTATTGCAGAAGCAATACTAAACAACCATGCTTGCCTCATAATAGCATTCCTATAATAATGGTATTTTATAACAGAAGTGCTATTATTACAGAAATTGTATTATAATAGTAGCATTATTATTGTAGAACCCCTTCTATGGCAGAAGCACTGAATAAACCCATTTGTATTACAGAAAATGAATGTCAGCTTCATCCTCCCTAGTGATGTAAATCTCTTTGCTCTTCTGTCTAATATGACAGACAGAATATTGGGATAACCCCCATATTTGGGGAACACTGACACGAAGGGTCCAAATTAACAAACCAATAAAAATCTGAAGCAGACTTTAGTTCATCACTCATGAGCACTGTTACAGCCTTGTTTGAAACTGAAATAACCAACAACAAAGTCCTTTTGCCATCACATTTTAAATTTCCCCCTTAGCCCTGAACAAAACAGGGCTTTCTCCTGCATTCTGGGGTAATCCAGTATGATCCTGACCTGTATACTTTCAGTGATGAAAACTAGGCAATTGCAAGGTACTGACCATTTTCTCTGTTACACACTGAAATAGAGAGTTCAATAGAGAAAAAGCCCATCACTCAGACCAGTTCATTTATAACTTTTAGAAAGCTAGATAACTTCTTCATTTACAGCAAGAAAACAGGTACGGCTTATGTTGATACAGCTAAGGCTGCAAGCAAACTTACACAACTTTGAGTTGGACACATTATGGCCAGCCTGTGTGAGTGAAGCCATGCCTATTGGGGCCACTGGACATGATCCAAGCCATGGTGCACTCTATAGCTCCTTGAGGGAGAGAACTTCCCTCTCCATTCCCATGAGAACAGGCTGTCCCACAGCAGGGGAGAGGGAGGAGGCATATTATTTTGTTCTTCAGCCTACTAAATAGCCCTTATATCAATACAGTGTAGCCTTCAAGCAAACCTATGCAGCTGTCAGAGCTGGGAACATTATGCCATCCCTGTCATAGCCTACTATCAGCTTCAGCTGATACACCAACTGCGCCCCTTCCCAGAGTTGGAAGACCTAAATATGGTAGTGCACATGCTGGTAACTTCGAGGCTTGACTTTTGCAATGCGCTGTACATAGGGCTATCTCTGTGCCTAGTTCAGAAACTTCAACTAGTTCAAAATATGGCAGCCATGTTGGTCACTGGTACATCTAGGGGTGGCCATATTACACCAGCTTTAAAATCACTCCAATGGATGCCAATTAGTTTCAGGGGGAAATATAAAGTGTTGGTTATTACCTTTAAAGCCCTACATGATTTGGGTCCAGGTTACCTGCGGGATCGCCTTCTCCCGTACAATAATAATAATAATAATAATAATAATAATAATTTATTTCTTACCTGCCTCTCCGTCTGGATTGAGGCGGGGAACAACAACATGATAAAATACATAAAACTGATTAAAACATTACACATATTATTAAAACTGCATAAAAATCCTAAAACATCCTAAAACATCCTAAAACATCCTAAAAACATCCTTAAAACATTCTAAAATTCCACTGGATATGCCTGCCGGAAGAGAACAGTCTTTATGGCTTTCTTAAATTCTAAAAGACTGTTAAGTTGACGAGTCTCCTCCGACAGGTCATTCCACAGTCTGGGAGCGGCAGAAGAGAAGGTCCTCTGGGTAACAGTTGTCAGCCTAGTCTTGGCCGACTGCAGTAAGTTCTTCCCAGGGGACCTGAGCGTGCGGGGCGGATTGTATGGGAGAAGGCGATCCCGCAGGTAACCTGGACTCAAACCATGTAGGGCTTTAAAGGTAATAACCAACACTTTATACTTTGCCCGGAAACTAATTGGCAGCCAGTGGAGCGATTTTAAAGCTGGCGTAATATGGTCACCCCTAGATGTACCGGTGACCAACCTGGCTGCCATATTTTGAACTAGTTGAAGTTTCCGGACTAGGCATAGAGGTAGCCCTATGTACAGCGCATTGCAGAAGTCGAGCTTTGAAGTTACCAGCGCATGCACCACCATCTTTAAGTCTTCCAACTCTAGGAAGGGGCGCAGCTGGCGTATCAGCCGAAGCTGATAGTAGGCACTCCTGGCCATCGCATCTATCTGGGCTGTCATTTGGAGCGACGGATCCAGGACCACACCCAAGCTGCGAACACAGTCTTTCAGGGGGAGTGTAACCCCATCCAGAAACGGTTGACACACCTCCAAACCCAGGTTGCGGCCTTTGACAGCAAGCACCTCCGTCTTGTCTGGATTCAGCTTCAATTTGTTTTTCCTCATCCAGCCCATTACCGCCTCCAAGCATTCATTCAGAGGAGACACACTATCCTTAGCTGGCGCTGTTATCGAAGGCATAGAGAAATATATTTGGGTGTCATCAGCATACTGATAGCACCCCGCCCCATGCCTCCGGATGATCTCTCCCAACGGTTTCATATAAATGTTAAACAGCATTGGGGAAAGGATGGCACCTTGCAGTACGCCACACAGCAGCTCCTTCTTTGCAGAGCAGCTATCCCCAAGCATCACCATCTGGAACCTGCCCAAGAGGTAGGACCGGAACCACTGAAGCACAGTGCCCCCGATTCCCAATCCCCTCAGGCGTTCCAGAAGGATACCATGGTCGATGGTATCGAAAGCCGCTGAGAGGTCCAGAAGTACCAACAGGGACACACTCCCCCTGTCAATACTAAGGCGTAGATCATCCACTAAGGCGACCATAGCAGTCTCAACTCCGTATCCCGCCCTGAAGCCAGTTTGAAATGGGTCTAGAAAATCAGTGTCATCCAAGACTACTTGGAGTTGAAAGGCAACCGCCCTCTCGATCACCTTGCCCAAAAATGGAAGGTTTGATACCGGTCTGTAGTTATTAAAGTCCAGGGGATCCAGGGAGGGCTTCTTTAGAAGCGGCCGTACCACTGCTTCTTTTAAACATGATGGGAAAGTCCCCCTCCCTGAGAGATGTATTAATAATATATTGTAATTGCGATCTAACCGCATCTCCTCCCTGGACGACCAGCCATGAAGGACAGGGATCGAGAAGGCAAGTCGTCATCCTCACTCGTCCAAGCAGCTTGTCCACGTTCCCAGAGGACCCGCACATTCGGGTCCTCTGGGAAGAATTTACTACAGTCAACCAAAACTAAGTTGACAACCGTTACCCAGAGGATCTTTTCTTCTGCTGCTCCCAGACTGTGGTTGTTGTTGTACCCTGCCTCAATCCAGAAGGAGAGCGGATAAGAAATAAGATGATGATGATGATGATGATGATTATTATTATTATTATTATTATTATTATTAGTGAAGTCACACAAGCTGATATCCCTACATGTGGCCCCTGCCAGGTGCACCTGTAGCCTCTATGGGTGCATCTGTAGGGAAAGGTCTGTCCACTCCATTTTCCTCCCCCCCCCCCACAGTAGCAGGGAGGGGCAGGGGCAGGCATGTAGCTGTGATCCTTGCATTACTAATCTGCCCAGACTTCAAACTGTATTGACTGCAAGAGGATGCACTGGTTTAGGGTAGTCTTCACCTAGTGGCTGAAAATGTTATTGCAGACTTCAACCACACAGGCACATTTAAATTAATTAACATATTTTAAAAACAAAATAGCCCAGAGGATCACACCCTTAGGGGCCCCTTAGTATGCATGCCAAGCTTTAGGTGCCTAGATTTCAGAGGTTTCTCCACTGTATAGTTTCTGTGAAGAGCTTATATTTAAATTACTTTGTCAGTAGTTTTATTTTTGGGTTTTTTAAAAAAACATGTAGACACCTTACATATTTTTAAATAAATGAAAAGATTAAATGGTTCTGATTAAAAGTTAGAAGAACATGTCAAATGCCCACTTCTGAAATAAACTAAAAAAAGCCTGAAATGTGTTTTTTTTAAGGTGGGGGTGGGAGATGTAACACTGAATACTCTAAAATGCTTTAGCAGAAATCTTATATCCACATCAAATACATTAATACAAATTTCACCCATCATTCAATAAAATATATATTGCTTCAGTACTTACTTAGAAAGCACCTACAGAATTTAACTGTATGTGTAGGAAATGAATAAGTAAATTTAAGTCTATAAAATTCAACTTCTTTTTTATTAAAGTTATCTTGTATTACCTTCAGTAGTGTAATTCTAGTGCAGTATAGAAGACAGAAAGAAATTAAGTTCCAAAGCTAGTGACCTTTTTAACATTAAAATAAAATCCTATATACTTCTAAGTTGATGCAATCAGATTATACCATTTGGTTAGGATACAGTCTATGAAACAGTAAAGTGGGAAAATTCAATAAACTCATATCCTCTTCAGGCAATTCTACATTTTTTTCCGGCTGTCATGAGAACTTTCTGTGTGTGTTTGTATGAAATAAACTTATCGTATTGATTTCAAGCAAGGGAGCTTATATTTCCTTTATCAGCTGCTTTGCAATTTTTTTGTTTTATGCAGCCATAAAGCTAACAATTACAAATTAAAATTACGAAGAAATATTGTTTGGGTTGAGACCTAACAGATGTGACATACACAGAACAGAAATCATTTGGTAAAAATGTGTATTTATTTTAAAAGCTGGTCTGATTGGAGGGGGCAGATGAATTTTTTAGGGTAAATTTATTTATTTATTTATTTTATTACGTTTGTATACCGTCCCATAGCCGAAGCTCTCTGGGTGGTTCACATAAAATTAAAACAATTAAAAACAATATACAAAAATTAAAACAGCAAAAACATACAATATACACACACATTTAAAACCACTATAATAACTTTAAAAAGCTATAAGCCTAAAAACAAAACAAACCTAGGCTCATCAGATATTGCTAAATTCCTGAAAGAAGAGGAAAGTCTTGACCTGGCTCCAAAAAGATAACAATGTTGGCGCCAGGCGGACCTTGTCGGGGAGATTGTTCCACAATTGGGGGGCTACCACAGAGAAGGCCCTCTCCCTTGTTGCCGACCTCCGAGCTTCCCTCAGAGTAGGCACTCAGAGGAGGACCTTAGATGTTGTTCGTAGTGGACGGGTAGGTTTGTGTTGGGTAAGGCATTCCATCAGGTATTGTGGTCCCCAGCCGTGTAAGGCATTATAGGGTAAAACCAGCACCTTGAATCAGGCTTGGAAACATACAGGCAGCCAATGCAAGTGGGCCAGAGTAGGTCTTATATGCTCAAACTTTCTGATCCCAGTTATCAATCTGGCTGCTGCATTTTGCACAAGCTGCAACTTCCGAACTGTCTTCAAAGGCAGCCCCACGTAGAGTGCATTACAGTAATCTAACTTGGAGGTTACCAGAGCGTGGACAACTGAAGCCAGGTTCTCCCTGTCCAGATAGGGGCATAGCTGAGCCACCAACCGAAGTTGGTAGAAGGCACTCCGTGCCACTGAGGCCACCTGAGCCTCAAGTGACAGAGATGGAACAGTAAATAAGGAACAGTTAATAAGACTTAAATTTATCAAGTAAATGTGGATGCAGTGACTTTCCAAAAGGTTGTATCTTCCAAAATCTCATGGAACACAACAAGGTATCTTCCTGTGTATCAGTGGGTAGGGCTAGACGTGAAGTCTGGAAGCCTGCAGTGAGACTTGAAATGGTGGGGCCAACACAATCTAGACTCAAATGTGCTACAAGTAAAACCAGAACTACACATGTATGCAAACAGTTGGCTACATAAAACATGTAAGAGAAATGCATAAAATTTACACATATGCACAAGGAAGAAGACCAGGATCATATCTTTTGGCAGCTGTGACATTTGGTATTAGTGTAAAAGGTAGCCTATGTGTGTCAAATGAACATGAAAAGGGATCCTCCATGCAAGCCGGAACCCTAGCCAATATGTTAAATTTTCAGTGTAAATAAGAAACACTGAAAAATACATCAGTTTCTCAAGCAAATGTGAACACATCTAGATGCATGCTTCTAAATGCATGTAGATTACCTTTCACACTAATGCGGAACACTTAGCAGCCAGAGGGCATAAGCAGCAGGCACATCAGTGTCAAAGGCATGGATAATGGACATGACACGACTCCTGCATCACACATTCACTGTTGCCTGGAAGGTTGTCTGAACTATACTACCTTTTGCTGAAATAATATTTCAGCGCATAACAGCAGCTCTGGCAGAGAGACAAAGTCCCTGATTGCACCAGAAAAGACATTTAACAAAGCACTGTCACACCAACCCCAATGGCTGCTATAGTTGCTTTGCCAGCTCAAAGAATGGAGGCTAGTCAAAGCAAAGGTGAGAAACAGGGGACAAAGGATATTGCCCTCCACTCGTAACAAAGCTCTTGGTGGTGGCTGGGCCACCTAAGTTCAAGATGATGAGTGGGAAGGTTTAGAGTCTATTACAACATTGCCCCCAAATACAGCATGTTGTTTTTCCCTTGGAGGAATGAATGATATTATTTTGTTTATACTGGGAAAAGTAAAGGCCTACATCCCAATCATTGGGATGAGAATTAAGCCTACCTTAGCAACAGTCAAGACTGCTCCTCTCTGCATAATTCCTCCTCCAGTTCTGTTTCTTGGTCATGGTAGGCCTGAGGAACTCCACATACATCCTCACCCCACTCAGCCCTTAAGCTGACTGGATGAATTTGGGCCAGACAGTATTTCACTGCCAAACCCACCTCACAGGGTTTTTGTGAGGATAATATGCAGAAGAAACTGTACATGCTATTCTCAGCTCCTTGGAAGAAGGCCAAGCTACACATGTAATACAAATACGTGTACATAAATAATATCTGAAATATAAAAATTAGGGGTGAATTATATCATCAGCCCCTAGTGGTATTCTGCAAATTTCCATCTCCTTTGTATTTATATACCTATTTTAAGCATTTATAGCTTCCCTTTCCTTCAACAAGTAGGCTCAGGGTGTCTTGCAATGAATCTATAGAAATACAATCAAAATTTGAAATGTATAAGATTCCCAGTCAAGTGCTTAACACACCTAATAAAAGTTCATAATTTCAAAAACAGGCTGCAGTTCATACTACCTATATCCTGACATTTTTAGTAGTTTGCTGAAATAACTCATTCAGCAGCCAAGCAGAACACTTTTAATTTCACTGAGGGTTGAAGGTTTCCTGAAAAGTTCACTAATCAGACCAAGAGGAAAGAGAAACAAAGAGTGTGTGAAAAGGAGAGATTTGTTGATAAAACCTGACAGTTTGCATGAAGTATAAGACAGGGTTGAAAGTAATAAATAAAGCCAATTAGTAGAGCAAAGGATAAAGACGCACCTTTTGGAATTGCAGTGATAATTCTAAGCAGCAAAGGGGAGATGAGAATGGAGAAGTGATAATAGTATGCAGTTTAGAAAAGAAATTGTAAGGAATCAGAGAAAGATGGGATGAAACTAAATATGAAATCCAAAGTTAAACCAAACAAATTCAGATAAGCAACCTCTTTGGTTCAATTGTTCGAAGTCTGAATCAAGGGTTACACATCCTCTGCAGTTGCTCTGATTTATGTAACTACAAAATATGTGTTTCAGTCATTTATATCGACTTTATTAGTCTTCAATAACAAATATATTCCCTCACTCACTCCTCTTGGATGTCAGACTTTTTTCCTATCCTGACGAATCTTCAGTAACAATTATTATTTTTACATGGCTTTTATCAATAGATTAGCATCCAAAGTGCTGAATGTGGCTTTCTCACAACTTTGGTGCCGCTCCATGCCTCACCCTGAAGATTGCTCTTGAAGATCAGATGCAGTGTCAGTCCCAGGTTCGGGCAAGGGAGGGGGTTAGCTCCTGTCTCCACTGCCCATTACCTTGACTTCTCCCTCTGACCTGACCCACACTACCACCAAGAGGGAAAGTGAAAGGCAAATGAAGGGTGGTGCTGTATCTCCTTACTCTGGTCAGTGCCTGCATGCTTGGAGAAAATAGGTAAACAGGCAATAAGGCTAAGAGCCAGCTGCAGAAGGGCCAAGACCCAACTGCAGGGCTGTGGACATAATATGAAAACTCTGGTGCTGACAGCCAGAAGAATAACTGGCACACATGGAACCACTTTAAGTGCACACACAGGGATATTGTGTGCCAGCCATATTGGATAAATAGGGCTATGGGCATCTTCACATAACACCATTGAAGGCCACTTTTCACTGGTGAAATCAGAAGCAGGTAGCGGGAAACAGCAGTCATACCCCCATTTTACAGGTTCATGTGGTGGGGAGCATTGTGCAAAAATGCAGGGTCAAAGCAATCCTAAGTGGCTGCGCAAATGTAGAAGTGACACTAGCCAGAGTTTATCATGAAATTATTCATTTTGGTCTTCTCAATGCAGAGTAAAAGATTATAACTGTGACATCATGAGAAAATATTGGGCAGTATCCAATACTGCCTGCATGCTACTGGGAGCTACCTAGCACAAAAGAAACCTAGTGGTTTCCGAAGCACTTGGAAACGAGCAGCAATGCTAATTTCTGGAAGGACAGGGATCAGGAGAGCTCACAGAAGGGAGCTCCACTGACCAGTTCTGTTCCAGAAACAAGTATTTCCACTTGTTTCCAGGCTTACTTTTAGAACTGCTAATTGCATGACCGATGGGTCCCACAAGCACAACAGAACCAGTGGAAACTGAGCAGCAGTATTGGATATTGCCTATTTATGATTCATATTTTCTCCTAGAATGGCATCTAGGTGGTAGATGTTTCACTAAAGGCAATTGGTCAACCAAGGAAATTTCATGTCCAGTTCAGTGGTTTACTGTCTTGTTCTGTGGGCACTTCAGGCTCATGGGGGCTCATGGGGGAAATTGGTAGTATCCAATGGAGTGAGGTCAAGGTAGGTCCAATCACGGTAGGTAAAGTAAATCATGGCAGGCAAGTCTGATCAAACAGATATAGTCTAGGTAAGGTAGGCAAAGACAAGGCAAAAGCTCTCCAGTGAAGAGGGGAGATAAAGACAGGACCTTGGACAGTTCCAAGTGAATCTGAAGCCCTAGTAGGGCTGTGTCCACTGGCCAGTAGGGCCCCCAATATGGTACGGTACAAATGGTTCCCCCCAGAAGAAGAAGGCTGAGCCTCCTCTTCGTCAGAATCCTTTGCTATGCTCTGTAAGGTCTGAGGGCCAGTAGTCATGACATGCAGTGGAGGCTGATGGCTTCAATTTCAGTGGGGTTGTGAATCCATTCCAAGTTTCAGTCAGAACCAGCCAGAACTCTAAAGAGCTGAACCCTTTCACCCAAACAGGTTCAGCATGTTGAATAGCTCTTTTAGAATTTTGGCTGATTCTGACTGAAATTTGGAATGCTTTCTCAGTCCCACCCAAATTAGACCCACCAGCCTCCACTGATGATACATTGCTTCAGAATTTCTACAGGAAAACTGAACAAGCAATCTTCATTAAGAAGTAATTGGTTTTAAAAACCTGTCGCCTCAGAAAATATAATAATTCATATAATAAAGAAACGACCTTTTTTGGCTCTCAGTTTTAATATGGAATTCCTTTGGCTACAGTATCACCCAATTCACATATTAGTCAGGAAAAAATTATTATTCCAGTACACAGCCTTACATGTCTCATTGGTTAATCTATACACTCTGTTCTTTCTTAGTTACTAAATCTACTATGCTAACAGATTATGATGTATGTATTTATGGCCATATCCCGGAATGCTAGAAAATTAAAAAGAAATGAAGCTGTAAATGAAAAGGCTGCTATAGATGGATCTCTTACAAGTGATATATGTGATGGAAGTGATTAGCTTTAACTGATCTTCTTAAAGAACATGGAAGAATAATTCATTATAATGGCCCAGAAGTGCAATTAGTGAACTATAGTGAAGATAGCACGGCTGTTCATAGATCTGCCCATAAGAGTAATTATATTTTGAAAAGTACTTAGTGAAAAATTGATTGAATGGCTCTTATGGGCATAGATAATAGATATAAAATATGTAAACAAAAATTCCCATTAATATGTTGTACGTCCAATTTATATTTTGTTTGATTGAGAATTCCAGTGATGACTAATAATATTTCGTTGAATTGTGATTAATCTGGCCTGCTTGACAAAGCTATTGCCACTTTGCGGTTCCAAAACCTCCATTTTGGCAGCCTGCAAAGCGGCCAGTCACACTGATAGGTGTACTGTCAGGAGGGAACTGGTCAGACTCCCACAGAAGTGGGTCATCTAGCCATTTTGTTATTCCTCAAATGCATGGTTTAGATGCTATTAAATGTGTTACACATTACACACACAAAACGCACTTACCCATCTGTAATGGAGGAAGCCATTCCTAATCCTACATGCTGTAATTGGCTCGGAGGGCTGGAGACATGGAAGTGAGCTCTTCTTATAAAGGGTGGAACTAGGGTTTCCTGGGAGATTCATTTCTTTTATCCTTTTCTCACTCCACCTGCTGCTTGCCTGAGGACACATGGCTTAGTTAAAGCTGGCTGAGGGACCATGAGACTAGTAGCATCTTGTTCTCTGAAATGTCTTTTTTCAAAATTATTTTTTTCACACATAAAATCAACAAAACATCTAAAACAACACACTAAAAGAGGACAAAATACAGAGTTACGGTAGATTCCCGATTTTCTACTCAGCAAAGACATGAAAATGTGTTTCTTGCAACTAAACTAAACAAAAACGAATTCCCCCTCTCCCTTTTATTTTAACCATTACTTCTTATTCGTTGAATCCACAGATAAACAGTTCATTTTTTTCTTTCTCCTGCACAAAGTCCATTCATTTCTAAATCTATCTGTTGACTTCTCCCTGATTATTGACATAAGTTTTGCCATCTCAGCCATCTCCAATATCTTCAAAATCCATTCATCCATTGTAGGTAACGTTGTACTTTTCCATTTTTGTGCATATAACCGTCTCACTGCTGTCGTCATATATAACACTAGAGTTCCACAATTCTTTTTCATGTACTCTGAAATGTCTTGAAGCAAAGGACTTTGGGAAGATGTAAATCTTGAGCTCCATATAACACTAACACTCGAGCCAAGCAGTGAAGAAAGGTTTTCACTTAATATTGCAATGTAAATGGCATTTTTGTCTGCTTTGTATTAAATTAACTTTGTTTTAATAACCATTTTGTATAGAGGCATCTCATTTTCCAACTACGTTTTACAGAAGGTCCTGCAAACTTACACACTTTCTGAAAAAGGGCTTCGTTTTATTAATTATTTATTACATTTATATCCCGCCTTTTTTCCTCCTTAAGGAACCCAAGGCAGTGTACTTAATCCTCCTCCTCTCCATTTTTATCCTCACAACAACAACCCTGTGAGGTAGGTTGGGCT
Organism: Anniella stebbinsi; assembly: GCA_029215795.1. NCBI lineage: Eukaryota > Metazoa > Chordata > Lepidosauria > Squamata > Anniellidae > Anniella > Anniella stebbinsi. The sequence goes on along the minus strand of JARDYH010000003.1, from coordinate 168,858,516 downwards.
GAGAGTCTGTGACTGGCTCAATGTCACCCAGTGGGTTTCCATGGCCGAGTGGGAACTAGTCTAGAAACAGGATGCGCATCCAGGGCGGTGGGAGCGAGTGTGGGCAGAAGGTACCCCAAGGCCACATGACCAATGGCACCCTACACCACTGCTTTGTGATGGTTTATAACAGTTTATAACTGTTTGGGCCCAGGGCACATTACATATACCGTTTTCAAATGTTATATCCTGCTTGGGGTAGATCTGGCTCAGCACAGTCTCTTTGTGTGTTCCTTGCCATCACTGTTTTGCTGAGCATCGGGGTACAGCCCACTTGCCAGCACATCCATACCACTTTCCAGATAGTCTAGAGGGTGCAGGGCTGGATTTGCAAACCTGTGTCCCTGTTGCCTTGGGCCTGGCTGGAAAAAAATCCACATCAGAAGGTTTCACACAAAAGACCACACCTTAATACATTACAGCCTACAATAGCTGTTGGCAATTACTTTACTACTCCTTGCTACAGCCCTTCCTTCTCATTAAGGCTCCAAATGTCTTTGTTCCCAGAGACTCAGAGCCACCCTTTCTGGTTTTCCTCCAACTCTCATCTCTTTATCCAGTAATGGGCTTGTTCCCAAGGTTGGGAGGCCTCAGCCTCCACACCCTAAGTGCCTGCAGCCCTGTCCTGGTCCCACAATCTTTTCACAATCCACTCCTCTCCTTGCTTTCACTTTTGCACCTCCTTCTTCCACTCATGTCACTCCAGCCCCACCTATTCCTTCCTGGTCCACACAGGGACTGCTTGTCTGTACCTTCCTGCAGCTGACCCCTATCCCCATTCTTTGCTTCTAAGAATGAGCTGAAATTTGAACTCAATATTCTCAATATTCAATGTGCCGGCTGTTAATGGACTTTACCACCTCATACGGTAGATGGGGGAATTGCACGTGACTGTTCCCCCTTTCACACCTTTCTTCCATGCTTAAAGTGAATACATAGAAGGGGGAGTGTGCAATGAGATTCTTCCCCCCCCCCAAAAAATCATTCAAACATGAAGCCTCCCCACCCCCACAATTAAAAAAAAAAAACGCCTACAGCCGTAAGTGGCTCAGTCGAGGAACAGATTTATCATGTGATATGCTGTTCATGTAGATCAACCCTAAGTGGTCAGTATAGGAGTTGAACTGTTAGGGGCGTAGAAGCTTCCTGGCTCCACCTTGCTGTTTTAGCTGCAGTGGCATAAAACCATTGCTTCTGTCATCAGGGCTGAAGCATTTCTACAGGATCAGACAATATCCCAGGAGCCATTCCTGAAAATGGAAGCTATCATCCATCTTGGGGCTTAATTAAAACCCTGTGGTGTCTTTATTTTAATGTCCTATTCCCAATTTTTCTATCCCCCTCCAACTTTCCCCTTTGTTTTCTCCCTTAATTTTAATTTTGTCTTTTATCTCTACTCTGCTTCCTTTCTATTGATTCTTCCCTCCTCTTATTTTATTATCTACTATTTTCCTCTTATCTTTTGCTTTCCCCTCTTTCTCTCTGCATGTCTTTTTATCCTGTCAAATTAAACCTAGTTTTACTCATTCTGTGTCCGACGGAATCTATCCAAACAAACTTTCTTGCCCGCTATCTTCCCTATCAACTCTAAAGCTTCTCCCTCTCCAGAAGCTATTTTGCCTTCTCCGTGAACTCACTTCCAGTATTATTTGCCTTTCTTCCATAAGAAGGTGCATAGCCTCATTAGTTTCATAGGAAATATGGAGATTTCAAGGAATGAAATAGGCTCCTAGAGACAGTGGCACATCTCATGGGGTGTACTGAAGACATATAAGAAAGGAAGGTAGGACTATTTAAAGCAGAAAAGCAGTGGACAGGAATTTAAGGAAAATCAACCGCACCCCAGCTTCTTTTATCTCAGTGTGGTTTACTTCCAATGTCAGAAACCAGAAGAGGGGAAAAGCAGCTGGGAGGAGAATCATGGATAAAGGAGGGATCAGCCCCTCTCTCATCTTAACCCTTTTCTGTATTAAAACACTGTCCTGAATTATAAAACATGGATCTTCTCCTGTCACATCTGGTATACCAACCACACAGAATGACAAAAGGTCTTGTGTCCTTTCAGCAGGTATCCCTGAGGACAAAGTGTCCAGATGGTTGAACACGTGTAGTATGAAGCCGGTACTCAATGGATTTTGCCTCTTTTGAAGATGGTAACTCTGTGTGTGAGTGTGTGTGTGTGTGTGTGTGTGTGTGAGAGAGAGAGAGAGAGAGAGAGAGACATTAGTGTCCTGGTATTCTGGGGAGATGTGGGCAATGAAGTGATGGGGTTGATGACTACAGCACAAATGGTAAAGGACTCATAATGAATATGACCAAACACAGTTAAGAATCCAGCTTAATTCTTATTTTGTGGCAGTGATGGCAGCGAAGAGATCATACTGCTCCATCTCTATTGCATCTGCTCAATGTCATTCAGCAGTTCTTTTAAGAAGTGAAAGGCCTTTTCAGAGTTCACTCTGAAAAGCAACTTATGCCCTCAAAATCTCACTCTGATCAGTTTGCTGGACATTTTGCAGATATAGTTGCTCGTATCCATGCCGACCTAGATGCCACTGTTTTAACACAGCTGGAGCAGGATGTGACCAGAGTATCATCTAGTAATGTTATCATGGATGCCTTCCAGTTTGTACACCTAAGGATGTGGACAAACTGCTTGGAGGATTGAGACCCACCACTTGCTCACTGTTCCTTGCCCACCCTGACTTATAAAATCAGCCAAAACTGGGCTGAGTACTTGGGCCTTGGAGATGATTAATGCCTCTTTGACAGAAGGGGGATCACCACTAGCTTAAAGGAAGCAATGGATGAGACTACTGAAGAAAACCAGCTTAGAGTCATTGGTTTCTGATCTCTACTGCCCAGTGTCAAACTTGCCATTCTTGGGAAAAGTGTTGGAGCTTCTCAACTGAAGTGGCTTCTCAACTTCAGATAGTGTTGGATGATGCTAACTATTTGGATCCATTCCAGTCAGGCTCAAAGCCCAGTTTTGGGACACATACAGCCTTTCTTGCCTTAATAGATTACTTACGCCAGGGAATGGATGGGGTGAGCAAATCCCTGATGGATTTCCTGGACTTCTCAGTAGCTTTCAAAACCATTGACTTATGGTGTCTCTCTGGATCGTTTATCTGCATTGGGCATAGGAGACATGGTGTTATGGTGGTTCCAGTCCTTTCTCGATGAGCAGTCTCAGAAGTCAGTGTCACCAATATGCAAATGACACTCAGCTCTACCTCCAGTTTCCATCTAATGATACTGGGGAGGTTGTTGAACTCTTCAACCAGTGTCTGGAGGTGGTTTTGGGATGGATAAGGACAAGCAAGATCTCTAACCTCCTAGTTGCCACTAGTATACTTAGTAGGGTTATTTATTTTGTTATTTTACAAAACTTATCTACTATAGTTCTGCTTTCTGGGATAGGGAAGCATGACTACTCACATCTTAACCAAATGCACAAGGATTAGTATCCCCAGGAAGAGGCTTTGATTTGATAGGAAATGGTGTAGATGTATTGGGTTGGATTCAGCCATGCTTAGAGCAGGCCTCTTGAAATCAGTGGATCTTAAGACCCTCATGACTAATCAAAGTCCCACTGATTTCAATGAGTCAATTTGATGGATGACTAAGTCTGGACCCAACCTATTATGATGCTTCAAAATGTGAGAACAAATACTACTCATATTTCCCCAATACAGTGTAACATTTCTAACATACAGCCCAACTGTTCTTGCATAAAAAACACAATTATTTAGATTTCACAAACTAATTTGAAAGAAAAGTTATCAATCCAATGGACACAGAGAGTTTGATGCAGGGTGCTTCCACAGTGTTAGTGCTTCCAGAGCTGGCTTCTATTGCTACAATCAAAAGTTATTTTGTGAAGTTAATCTGTCTTTTCCTCGTTAATAGATTTTTGTGTAAGGAAAAATGATGGAAGAAGCAATGGGAAAAAATGGGAAATTTACAAGTGGATGACATCATAATCTGGTCCCCTCTATAAAATCCCATAAATAAAGCAGGATGCTTGCAAAACAAAAGCCTCAACTGTAAGCAGCTTCCATCAATCTGGAAGAACTCAACCCCCACAATGGTATTATGGGCACCGAACCAATGCTAAAAGAGGAAGGGCATGACAGAGCGAAGTTTCTCCCCATCTCTGCTTGGTACAGGCATATGCACATACATATCTGAAGTCATTGCAACAGACCAGTACAAGAAATGGGAGTGTAGTTTCATTTCCTGTAATGGTCTGCTTTAGTCTCTGGGTACAATTCTATTGGGGGCGGGGGGGGGGGGGGCGGGTGAAGACCAGGGTGGGGGTAAACCAGCCTCTCTTATGCCCTATGCCCTATATAAATATCAGGACTAATTTGATCTCAAAATCTCAATCAAATTGCATAGGATTTGAAGCTATACATTCTAATAACAAATGTTAGACTAATAGGTTGAATTCAACAGCTTTTATTTCAACGGGTATATGTAATTAAGATGAAAGTCTTCTTATTTAAAATTACTGTAGCTTTCAAGAGACATGGTATAGTTCCTATATTAAAAGTGTAAATACAAGAATATACATTGAGGAGGATGCCAAAAGCAAACTTTCTGCTTAAATTTTTTATATTTCAACTGGCTAAAATGTTCGCTTTGGCTAATTACAAATGGGTTTAGTCAGTTGATTTGCTTAACTAGATTATTTAATCCTGCAACACATACGCTGCCCAAGTCATTGTTTAACATGCATGATTTTAAAGGTGTCTTGTGAACAAATGTGACATATGAAAAGACGGAAGATTGATCAAGACGAAAATTAATGTTTGTACCAGTGGCAAAATCTTTCAATTTTAGACCCATAGGAGCCCTGGTACAAATTAATTGTTTCTGTGATTCTAAGATCTTCATCAATCAGATGTAAATTACACCATGCATGATTGGCTGCCTTTCCCCTTCTTAAATCCCTGTAGAGAGCTATTGGCTGCCAGCTGGTATAGAAGCTCAACTAAATAGTTGCCTGTCTGATGCTGCCTTGGGAGTAAAATCAGAAGCCCATAGGAGAGGGTATTCACTGTAAAGTAAAAACTAAGGGCTAATTAATTCAGGGAGGTTCAGTGGCATCAGCACCCTTTATGTCCCATAGGTATAAAGAAAAACCCCGCCAGTTGATACAAGCTTCTTATATAATTGTAACTTCCCACACAGAGAAAGATGTTTTCACTGAATACCATATTTGGATACACTTAGAACCAGAATATAACAAATGCTGCTATTTCTTTTTTTAATCCTTTTCATGACTACAAAGAAAGCCTAATTAGCTTGAATAAGAGGATCATAACTTTGCATGCTTTTGTAAATAAAACTGTGCATTTAAAAGGACTGTTTTTAAAAGATCAGCATTAGGGATTTCCAACAGCATCTCAAGCTAGCATGAAAAGGAAATGTGGTTTATGCTATTACATTTACAGGCCACTCCTATGCATGTTTTATATGGATGAAGCCTCAGTGAAAAGTGTGTGTGTATGTGTGTGTGTTTAATTGCTTCAACAAACCTCATTAAACAAGGTATACATTAACTTTCACCTTTTGGTTGCTAGTGAAAGCTAATAAAATTTTTATTTTACTTATAGTCCAGAGCAGGCCACTTTGATCCACTTATTTGAAACTCCTAATTGTGCAGGTACTTAATGCCATATATCTTGCTATATTTAAAAGCCAGTTCAGAATATTCCAAAACAAAGAGCGTCATCAGACGAGCCTTTATTGCACATTCGTTACTGGCTATTCATGGTTTTTCGCAGGTCTTTTTGACGACGCCATCTGCCTCCTGTGTATCTCCCACTCCTTCTGGACTGTTTTCCATGACAAAATAAGACCCAGTAAATCTGTTTTTGTTTTTTTGGAAGTGAAACTTGCCGCCATTTCCTGCTATGTGCAGGAAAAGCAGCGAGATAAAAACGCCCACTGAATGGACAATGTTGTTGTTGCTGCTTCCTCTTTCTTCACTGTGAAGAAAGAGGAAGCTGTTCGTCGCAATTGTGGGATAGCAGCAGGAGGCCAAAGAACCGGTAGGGACATGCGATCCCCCTCCCCCCGTCTGATGACGCTCAAACTCTAGTCTAGCATCTGATCAGGCATGAGTAAGAAACTGGTTCCAGAGCAGGGCTATGCAGCAGATGGATTGAACCTCTGATCAGCGGCTAGATTTATTGAAGAATTTACAATGAGGCAGATAGTAGGCCTACACCAAACTAAACTATCAGTGGATCCTACTACCACAGCCACTCTTGTTTGACAATTAGAGAAATGGGCATCTGGTACTCTTCAGGGGACCAGACTGGGCCCTGAAGTATCCTGCTGATCTCTAAACTAAGCAGATAACAAGTGGCTGACTTCTGAATGGCTCCACTGAATTCTGTGAAACAAAGTAAATAGGCTCAAATCTTGGGAACATTCAAAAGTGGGCAAAAGCTGCTATGTACTACAGACACTGGGCTCAGCAAAAATATGTATTCAGATGGGGAAGGAAACTGTGGGTAAAATACCACATATGTCTTACACAGAGTAGGCCCATTGAAATGAATGGGACTTGTTAGTCTTGACTAAATTAAGTTCCATTTTTTTCAACGGGTCTACTTAGATTGGATTTTACCCAATATGTCAAAGATTCAACTTTAGGGAAAGAAAAGGTTGATTCAATTCCAACATTCCTCCCCCAACTCAGAAGCTAGAGTTGACATATGGATTCCTCAGTCAAACATCTTCTGGTTGGGAAAGGGAAAACATTAGAGTCACATCTCTACAAACCCTCTCCCAAGTCATGTTCCTGAGTGGGGCAGGTGGGGGGGGGGGGGCAAGCAAAGTGTTGAAAATTGTATCCCTTCTTCAAAGTTCAGTCTTCCTACCTTTCCCTGTTGCTAGGGGAGGAAGGGGTACGGGGCATGTCTGCTTCTCCAAACCTGGCCCATCACTATGCTCACCAAGATAAAGTAGCTGAATGGACTGGGCTGAAAAATGGGGTGTGGGAGAAATAGCAGACTGAGTTCTGAGCTGGGAACAAGGAGGGCTGCAAGGAGGAGCACAAGAGTCCTTAGAGGACAGGGTTGGAGCCCCACGTCATCATGAAACTTCACAAGCATAATCTAATGACAATATAAACATAAGGAAGCAAATAGAAATACAATTTATCCAACTGTGTCTTTTAAATTATTGGAATGGACATTTGATGATAAACTGAAACCTGGTGTATGTTCACCACAAATGCCAGATCAGAGAAGTTAAAAAAAAGAACAAAAAGGGGGTATTAAAAAAGTAGACATTCAAAATACAATGAGTAGGTTTTCTTATAGACTCAGCAACTTTTCAGGGCACCCACATCCCTGAAGCCTTTTGATACTTCTAAAATGATTATCTTTTCTGACTTAGCAAAACCTTGATCCCTCATGTTGTTCTCTCATTGTGATTTACAAGGGAGTAAGTGATCATGCTGTCAGTCCCCAAAAGCAGCAAACTGAGAAGTCAAAAGACTTTATGCAATCTGATACATTCTGATGTGAGCCAGCGTGTTGTAGTGGTTAGAGTGTTGGACTTGGGACTTAGGAGATCTGGGTTCTAGTCCCCACTCAGCCATGAAGCTCACCAGGTGACTTTAGGCCAGTCACTGACTCACAGCCTAACCTAATTATTATTATTATTATTATTATTATTATTATTATTATTATTTATAACCCGCCTCTCCCTTCGGATCGAGGCGGGGAACACAATGTAAAATACAAGAATCACAAACAGTTAAAAAAATTAAAAACAAGAGAAAATACATCATTAAAACATCTTAAAATTCATCCGGATAGGCCTGCCAGAAGAGAGCAGTCTTCATGACTCTCTTAAATTCATGAAGACTGCTAATTTGTCTAATCTCGTCTGGCAGACCATTCCATAATCTGGGAGCGATGAAAGAGAAAGTCCTCTGGGTAACACTCGCCAGCCTAGTTCTGGCTGGCTTGAGTACGTTCTTCCCAGAGGACCTAAGTGTGCGGGGCGGATTGTATGGGAGAAGGTGATCCCGCAGGTAGCCTGGGCCCAAACCATGTAGGGCTTTAAAGGTAATAACCAACACTTTATACTCTGCCCGGAAACTGACTAGCAGCCAATGAAGTGATTTTAAAACTGGTGTAATGTGGTCAGCCCTAGGTGTACCGGTGACCAACCTGGCTGCCATATTTTGAACAAGTTGAAGTTTCCGGACTAGGCACAAAGGTAGCCCTATGTACAGCGCATTGCAGAAGTCAAGCCTCGAAGTTACCAGCACGTGCACTACCATATTTAGGTCTTCCAACTTTAGGAAGGGGCGCAGCTGGCGTATCAGCCGAAGCTGATAGTAGGCACTCCTGGCCGTCGCATCAATCTGAGCTGTCATCTGGAGCGACGGATCCAGGAGTACCCCCAAGCTGCTAACACAGTCTTTCGGGGGGGGGGGTGTAACCCCATCCAGAACTGGTTGACACACCTCCAAACCCAGGTTGGGGCCTTTGACAGCGAGCACCTCCGTCTTGTCTGGATACAGCTTCAGTTTGTTTTTCCTCATCCAGCCCATTACCGCCTCCAAGCATTCATTCAGAGGAGACACACTATCCTTAGCTGACGATGTTGTCGAAGCCATAGAGAAATATATTTGTGTGTCATCAGCGTATTGATAGCACCCCGCCCCATGCCTCCGGATGATCTCTCCCAGTGGTTTCATGTAAATGTTAAACAGCATTGGAGAAAGGATGGCACCTTGTGGTACATCACATAGCAACTCCTTTTTTGAAGAGCAGCTATCCCCAAGCATCACCTGTGACGCCCTGCCTGTACCTGTGCCACTCACCAGGCTACACCACAGGGCTGTCCACGCCACTCGCACTCAGGGCTTACTTCAACCCCCCCCTGTGCTTATCACGTGTTTGAGAATTTAGGGCTACTGCTGCTGCTCCCGTCCCGCCTTTATTCTTCTAGGCCCCACGGCTCCACAGCTCAGCACCCTAGCCCTCAAATCTCCCTTCTTATGTCCGCTGCCACCAGTACCTTACTCAGGTACAATTCTAATGATCACACCAGTTGTAAATAAACAAGATTTATTAACAGAAGTATATGCAGGTCAATAAGCGTGATGGTTTCCTCAGGTATAGACTTGTATTGGTTACAGGCACAATGCTTTATGGTTTCAGTACTTTCTTCTTATAACATTGGCAATAGAAACTCTAACGTTCTAATTATCCTGCCTACTCTACCCACTCTACACTACTCTCTACTCTCCCCCACAAAGTAGTTCCCCCAAAATAACAAAACACGTTGGTCCTTCCTATCTGCTAATCTATTCACCCTCTCACTCTCCTGTCAGCTCTCCCTCTCCTCTACTAACCAACTAACTCTCTTGTCCCACACTGTCCCTCACTAACTCACTGTCAGCTCTTGTCAGCTCTCTCAACATATACCCAGACACTCTCACACAGCCAGCCAATCCAGGCACTCCCCCGCCACCATCCAATCAGCACTCACACATAAACTCCCCCCCTTATTCTTACCTAGTTACAACATAACTGTTCTCATACTTACCTTCTTTTATGGCCTTTTATATACAACTACTTACACTTGTTGTTATAAACAGTTCTCCCAGCAGCTGAACATCACATCACCATCTGGAACCTGCCCGAGAGATAGGATCGGAACCACTGAAGCACAGTGCCCCCGATTCCCAATTCCCCTAGGCGCTCCAGAAGGATACCATGGTCGATGGTATCGAAAGCCACTGAGTGGTCCAGGAGTACCAGCAGGGACACACTCCCCCTGTCAATACTAAGGCGTAGATCATCCACTAAGGCGACCAAAGCGGTCTCAACTCCGTATCCTGCCCTGAAGCTGGTTTGAAATGGGTCTAGAAAATCAGTGTCATCCAAGACTGCCTGGAGTTGAAAGGCAACATCTCTCTCGATCACCTTGCCCAAAAATGGAAGATTTGATACTGGCCTGTAGTTATTAAGGTCCAGGGGATCCAGGGAGGGCTTTTTTAGAAGCGGCCTTACCACCGCCTCTTTTAAACATGATGGAAAGCTCCCCTCCCTGAGAGATGCATTAATGATATGTTGTAGATGTGATCTAACTGCATCTCCTCCCTGGACAACCAGCCAAGAAGGACAGGGATCGAGAGGGCAAGTCGTCCTCCTCACACATCCAAGTACCTTGTCCACATCCTTGGTACTCACCAACTGAAACTGATCAAGTGTAATCCTACTCGCGGAGTCACTGGACACTCCACTGTCAGCCTCTGCTATAACAATGGCATCTAAGTCAGCTCTTATCCGAGAGATTTTATCTGAGAAATGATCGTTAAAGGCATCACAGCGAACTGCCGAAGGCTCTAAAATCGGATTCAGGGGAGAAGGTGCCTGGGTTAGACCCCTCACCACCCTGAACAATTCTGCTGGATGTGAATTCGCAGACGCAATGCGTGCAGAGAATAAAGCTTTCTTCGCTGCACGTATTGCCACCCCATAGAAACGAAGATGTTCTCTATGTCGTGTCTTGTCGGATATAAGTCGAGTTTTCCGCCATCGGTGCTCCAGTCGTCGTCCTTTCCGCTTCAACTCCCTGAGGTCTTCTGTATAACAGGGCGCCCTATTAGAAGCGAGCCGGAGAGGACGTTTGGGGGCGATCGTGTCGATAGCCCTAGTTAGGTCTTGATTCCATCTATAGACCAGGGCTTCTACAGGATCGTTGACGATAACAGCCATACAACCCTCCAAGGCTTTCTGGAATCCAGAAGGATCCATCAGCCTTCGAGGGCGGACCATCTCCTGCAGGGGCAGGTGGTACCCGTGATACTAACCCTGACCAGAAAATGGTCTGTCCATGACAATTCGGAGGTATTCAATACCTCTGCCCACAGATCCGTCTGTTCAGAACTGAAAACAGCATCGAGGGTGTGACCTGCTGAATGTGTGGGTCCAGAGACCAATTGGGATAGGCCCATGTTTGTCATGGATGCCATGAACTCCCGAGCTCCACCTGACAAACCGGCCTTGAATGGGATGTTGAAATCGCCCAGGACCAAAAGCCTGGGCGAATCCAACATCAGCTCCTAGACCAGTTCTGTGAGCTCGGCCAGGGAGTCTGATAGGCAGCGGGGTGGCCAGTACACTAACAGAATCCCTAGTCTATCCCTGGCCTTCAGACTCAGGTACACAGGGTTACTGTTGTGAGGATAAAATGGAGAGGAGGAGGATTATGTAAGCCATCTTGGGTTCCTTGGAAGAAAAAAAGCGGGATATAAAATATAATCATAATAAAATAATAATAATTCTACCAGTTATCTCCCCTCAGAAAGACAGAGGACCACCTACCTCTGCAAAGTCCCAGGAACCACCTGGCCTTTTTCTCTGAGTTCTGGCCTGTTCCCCGTGGCTTATTTCTCACTCTCTCCTCCATGCTCTCATGCTCACTTCTCATGCTGCTCTGAGTTGCTTCCATCACTTCCGGTAACCTCAGGCTGGAGTTACAAAATCCTGTGGCTTCTTCTCAAGGAGGCTGAGAAGTCAGGATGAGAATATGTTCCCCATCATGGAGATGGTTGGGTGTCTCCCCAAGCGATTTAGGTAAAATGAAGTTCCATTGTATTGTAATGTCTATGCAGCAAATAAAATTGCATTTAAAGTAATTTTCACAAAAGTTCCATTATGGGCATTGTTCTGAACTGTTGCAGACATAAGATTTCTGTTGGAAAAAGCTGTTTTTTTAGTAAATTAAGGTACAAAGAAGTCTGTTGCAGTTGCTGTTCCTTTACACTTTCAATTTCCTTCCTTTCCTTGATTTCTATCATCTTGCTTTGCAGAAACATATTGTTTTCACTTGGGAGCAAGGCTTGGAACTGCAGTCAGGAATTCAATTCTTGTTAAGGTCTTTGGATCAAAGGTCTGGGCATAAAGACACCATTCTTTAAAGACAATTTCTGCTGAGCCCCAAAGTGAATCGGCTATAGAAACTGAAGGTACATTTTTCTGGCTTCTTTATAGTATGATTTCAGCATATTTTACCATAGTATTTATTTAGGATTGGATTGAAACTTCTTGCCCAGTTATGTGATAAAAAGTCTTCCTCATCCCCTTTTTTAGCTTTTAATGAAATCTTGTAAATACAGTAATTGTTTCTAGATTGTTCAGCACTGACTTATTCCCTTGGCTGCTGCTTCTTTCTTCTTCTTACTTTCACTGCCTTCAGCCTCATTCTCCTAACTGCCATTCAATGGGCAGTATCTAATACTGGAAGTCTGCCAGCCTCAATCCCATTGCACTAGCAGGACAGGAAGCTAGCACTTCATAGCACAACCATAGAAACCAGCACTTCTATAAGGGGACAAGTGGCGCTCCCTTCCATGAGCTCCACTGACTTGTCCCATTCTGGAAGTGAGCTAGTTTCTGGTTACGCTATCTGGTTATGCTAGCAGTTCTTCCCGCTAGTGCAAGGGAATAACTGCCCATTATGCCAAACGGTAATACCCTCAAATCTCAAAGGAGGCAAAAAGAATCACATGGCCTTGGACATCATACCAACCTCTAACAAGAAATACTTTCCACTACTTTCAGTCTTAAGCATTAGAATATGTAGGAACTTTAAAATGTGTGTGTGTCTATGGGATTATGTCATTCAAACATAAGGTTTCTGTGAGGATTCCAACTGCCAACAACAAGCCAGTTGTCTATAGAAAGAGTTGTGGGGCAGGAGTAGCCTTGACCTTCTGATCTGAACATGGTTATCTGTTTTGCTCCTGGTTTGGTCTGTAGCAGAGGAGCACTTCCAGTAAGAGTTTGCAGTTTGCTTACCACTGATGCCAAGACAGCCAGAACAACCACTAACATTGGCAAGGGGGTAGAGAAATTCATCATGCCCCATCTTGTGAGGATTCCAACGGCCATCAAACCAGTTTGGAACAGGAAGATCTGTGTGGCAGGGGCAGACCTGAGCTCTTGACCCAGAGATATCTGTTCTGCTCTCGGATTGGTATGGCAGGCTGCTTCCAGGAAAAGCATACCGTGTTTGCTCTGCTGCTACTAATGAGGCAATGCTGGAGGGCAATGCCAGAGGTTACTGGCCTGGCCCATTAAGGCAGACATCTGGCACATGGTGAGAGAGTTTGTTCATTTGTTCTATGGGGCAAGATCTACATGTAGAAGCCAGCCTGCACTGAGGCTGAAAACAAAGTTATTCAAACATATTTGTAAGCTGTCTATAGATAGTGGGAAGGTATACACATTTATATACATATACATATACATATACATATATATATATATATATAAGATTTATATACTGCTGTACATCCCATAAGATTCCCAAGCAGTGAACAATGAAAAAGAAAAAAAAGGATAAAATTAAATTAAATACTTTTTAAATAAATGAATTAATAAAAGCCACAGGTACACCCACACCCACTTATCTCTAAACTGAAGTGATACAGTTTAGCAAAGGCTTTACTACTTAATTCTGATGACTATATAGACTAGACCATTACAAGTAAAGATATGCGAACATCTTTATAATCTGAGACATCAGAAAGCTGGGGCTTCTTTGGTAAAACTGTTTTTTGGATAAGGAACATGAATCAGAGTCCATAGTCTTTTGGGCTATTGAAAAGGTAAAAGGGGATGAGACAATACTTAGCAAGAGAGAACTTTTCTGGATTTTGTCTCTAAAATGTGTGGCACCTAGAAGACTGAATGGTTCTCTGGATTTTTCCATACAAATTAACAAACATGGTCCATTTAAAAGCACCAGAGCTTATGTCTCTTTCCGCGCCTACACAGACTGGCCCCCAGACTCCAGTTCAGCATGTTTAGCTTTGGTACTGCCTCGGGTGATTTCTTGGTTCTATCATTTTGTTTAGCAACAGACCGTGAGAACTTCAGTCACGCAGCTTGAAAAATCAAGACAGATTCAACATCTGGGCTGAAGACACTTACATTTTATGAATATAAATGCTATAAATAGGTTATCCTATTCTGAGAGTCAAACAAGCTGTTCCTTTAACCCGCCAAGCCTGTGTGATCATAAGTTTATCCCACTAACACTGTCTGTACGAAGAACGGGACTACAACAATCAGCATAGATGGAGGGGAAATTCTGTTTCAGATCTTATTGCCCCCTTTTTCCACTTAATTAAAAAAAATCAAAAAGCTCTCTCCATAGTACGCTTCAGCCACAGCCTTTAAATTAACAGGAATGGACTGTTCACATTAAGCTCTTAGTATTTGGGGCCAAAAGGTCAGCAGTGGTGAATATGATTTAAAATGTGCAACCTGGGATAGAGAAACCACACATATTCATTTGATGTGTGAAATGACCACAAGCCCTTTAACACTTATCTCCTGGTATGCAGCAATATCTACTGTAATGCTCAGTTCCTGATTACAGTCCTACAGAGCATATTTCACTACAGATAGAATCTAAGTAGGGACTCTCTTCTATACATATTTTTCATATTCTACTCTTTCTTTTGCCAGAGGCTTTGTATTAGAATGCGGCAACGTAATTCCCCTCCCTTGAGTGACTTGGAACACAGTAATAGGTGACAACATTATTCGGTTTACTTCTTTCATTAAAAGAAATACATTTAAAACTATTCTAATTTCTTAAGCTTAAAACACAGGGACACGCTTTTTACCTATAAATAAAATTATAACTCGACCCCGCTAAGCTGAAAATGCACATTTAAGAGGTGGCTTATGAAGTCTAAGGCAGATTTTATAATTTATGGTTCGCAGGACTCAGCAATTTGGTATTATATAGAAATTTAATCAGTATTGCAGGAGTTGCTGGCAATGCACGGTAGGAGGTACTTCTGACATTTCATGGAGAAGTAAGCAAGATGAGGTACAGTATGTGTGCATAATTCAGTAAGGTGGAGTGTTTTTGTTAAATCACCATCTCGGTGGGAGCTACCAGCCAATGTGGAGAATTACACTTGAGCAACATTCACAGAAAAGATGGACCAGTCCCTCTGTCCTTAATTCTAGCTCGAATAAGGATTACTAAGGGTGGCCTCATTTTGCACCTGGGTACAAATAACTAAGTGCAAAATAACATGTGTGCCGTATCTACAGTGAAGATACAGTTGTGTGTTATATCACTTGCCCCTTTAAAATATACCAAAGGGCAAGGAAAGAATTATGGCATTCCTTCCATATATTTAAAAAGGAACAAGCAGCAAATAATACATGAAAATGCATATCAACATTTGTCCCTGATGAAGCCACAGAGCACCTTGCTACTGAGCTTCACCATTTGACGTTACCCACGCCTGTTTCAGATAAGGGTAGCATGTATCTTCAGATAATTAGTACTGCTATGAGTACTCATATGGTGCTGTAGTATCCCAACACAGAAACATGGCTCTCATATGACAATACTCCTTTAGGTCCTTTCCATTAGTGTCTCACCTCTACCTGAGCTACATTAATGTTATAAACATTTGGACCCAAAAGAAAAAGGCCTCTCAGATATTTCACCAGAAACAAATGATAATTTAGGGTCCATTAATCTAAATCTAGTACACTCATAAATATCACTTATACAAGAAACCAAGTTAGTGCTACACATCCCTACATGCTTTCAGCTACCATTCAAGGCAAGCCACATGGCCCATTACTAACAACCAACCTCTACAAGATGGTGCATTTGTGGTTTGGATGTCCCTCAGACAGTGAATATCACCTGTAGAATTCATATCATGAGTTCTTAAAACTATACTACCCACCTGGGAAAGAGAAGAAAAATACTGAAAATGCCAGATGGGTACCCAGGAATTACCTACTACAGGGTCATCACAGAAGAGAAACAGACCACTGGTTGTCACCTATAGCTCTTGGCAGAAGCTCCTCTTCAGTACATAATCAAGGATCTACAGCCTACCCTGAAACAGGATCCTTACATCTCTTCCTCCTTTCTTGCAGACAGTCCCCCAATCTGAATCAGCAGCAAAGGTCATCCACAGAATAGCAACCCAGGATGTCAACTCTGTCTGGGCAACGCTATGAGACCAAATGAGATCAGCCATGCCACCACTGGCTCATTCAATTGCACATCTTCTAAAATTAAATATTATATTGTCTGTCAATCATTTATTCCTGCTATGTTAGGGTGACCAACTGTCAGGATTTTCCCAGATTTGTCCTGGTTTTTGTTTTTATATGGGTGTCAGGGGGGATTTTCTGTAATTTTCTATAATGTCCTGGAATGACACACTTCCCCCTTTAAGACTTTCAGTGTGACAGAGGGGAATGATGCACTTTCTGGAGGCCCCTATTGGAGCAGTGGGGGGGGGGGGGGCAGGAATGACATGCTTTCCTCTTCTCCTCTCCAATCGGGGCGGTTAAGGCCCCGATTGGAGTGGAGGAGGGAAAAGCGTGCTTTCTGGGGACTTTGGAAAACATGTCATTCACAACGGTCATGCTAACGGCAGCTGCCAATAGCGTGGCGGGGGAAATTACGTGCTTTCCGGAGGCCCTGTAAAGCACACTCTCCCTGCCCACACTGGGTGTCCTCTTTTTTGGTTTCTCGAATATGGTCACCCTATGCTATGTAGATAGACCAAACTAGTCTATTCAAGAGGATAAAAGGACATTTAAGTCAGATATTTAAAATGATACCATTCAGAAACCTATGAAGGAAGACACTATACTCCAACAAGCAGGTTTCAAAGGGAGACCAGAAATTTAAGAGTGGCTGACTAAAAAACGTTATTATCTTTCTTTAGGTATTTATTTACACTATTGGTCTTGCTATGCCTATTTGTCATCACAGCGACTATTCTATTTATTTATTTATTTATTATTGCATTTTAATACCGCCCAATAGCCAAAGCTCTCTGGGAGGTTTACAAAAATTAAAACCATAAAAACCATGCAAAATATAAAACAACAACAGTATAAAAACATAATTTAAAATACAGATTTAAACAGCAAGGTTAAAAATCAAACTGAAGAACTGTGAAAACACTGTGAAAATAAAAAGGTCTTCACCTGGCGTCTAAAGGAGTATAATGTAGATGCCAGGCGAACCTCTCTGGGGAGCTCATTCTATAGCCGGGGTGCTACAGCAGAGAAGGCCCTCCTCCTGGTAGCCACTAAGTGATTCACTAAATCACTAATTCACTAAGTGATTCACTAAATATGAATCAAATTTAATTCCTTGGAATGAACTCTGTATTATTTTGCGCTTTGTACAGCACTGTGACACACCTATAGCCACCTCATAACTTGTCCTTTGGGCCTCACTTTGTAAAAAACAAATAAAATCATCCTTTGTAACCCTGCCCAGCCCCCAGCATCACTTGTTTGAGGAAGGTGTGGGATCTGGGGCCATTAATAAGGTGACTTGACAAAAAGGATAGCGCCAGGAGACCGAAATTAAAGTATGGAACCTCCAGCCAACTAGCTTCTAATTCCCAAGAGGGACTAAGGGGGGGAAAGTTAGGTGGGGGCTGAATTGCTGTATTCATTGTCTTCATGGAGGCTGCTCTCACCACAGGAAGTCACTTGGCTATCACTGGGCTCTTCCCAATGCCAGCTGAGCCCCCTGCTGCCCACATCCCTGCTATTATGTTAGTCCTAATCTCAGAGCAGAGATAATTGAGGATTCCTCCAAGGGGCTCTGGGGTCTAGATGCAAAACCTCTGCAGGCCAGATTATTCCTAGGAGCCAGAAGTTCCACATCTGTGATTTAAACAGACAGCTCAAGATTACTACCATCACATAGATTACACAAGAATAGGATCTATTTAACAAAGAAAGCATGGGGAAATCAAAACAACTATGCACAAAAACATGATATATAAGATAAATGTAATGAACAAACAACAGGCAGATAAAAATCAGTTAACTGCCAGTTGTTCTAGGATGGCAGAGCTAAAGAGAAGGACGCCTGCTCTCCCATCTGTGTTTAACATCACCTGGGGGGTGGAGGGGTGGAAGTACTATGTGATGAGATGTTCCATCCCATGGTGGACTTTTAGGAAGCACTATCCACTGGGAGACTACAGATGGGGGAGTCTTGCAGGCAGACACAGGGCTTTTTAAAAAAGGTTAAAGTGAAAATCAGCCACTCCCTGGCTGATTCAGATACACCCTAAAATTAATTAAGGTATGGGCAACTGCCTCCACCCCCAAAATCAGCCATTTGGGAAATTTCCCCTTTCCCCTCTTTAGTTCCAATCACTATTCTTCGTTTCTCCTCCTTTCCTTCCCTCCCCCCATCCTGGTGATCTTTTATTCTATTCCCCCCTTTTCTTCTCCCCACCCACCAGGCTATTTAATTAACCCTCCATCTTTCATGATTTTCTCCTTTCATGACAGTGCCTGTTTTGAGCCCTTTCCCCTTTCTTGATTCCTTCTATCTTCTAAAACAGGTTTTAACTGAAAACTCTGTCAGGCAGCGACACTCTAGCTTGTGTATACGTTGACCTCATTGGGCTCCCTGAAAACTCCATATCTCACAGTTATATTTTGTCTGGAGGGAGGCAGAGAGAGAACAGCCAACATGTATTGCTCAACTGTCTATCTCTTCAAGGGAGCAGAGACCAACTGCCTATAAAGTCCGGTGGGGTGAGAAAGCAAAGAGGTGTCTGGCTAGCCATGTTAGAGAACAATCCTATACATGTCTACTCAGAAGTAAGCTCCATTGATTTCAATGGGACTTAAGTGAGTGCAGGATTACAAATTTACGCTTGCATATATTAAGCTTTGCTGTGCATTTTGCTGCCTTTCTTCTAAATCTGAAATGGTGGCACCGCTGCACTTTGGTTTATTATCAGGAAAGAAAGAGCCATACAGTGTTTATGAAGAGGTAGATTACTGCATTGAGACAAGATACTAATGCTTGGTTAAAAGGTTAAAGGTTGTCTGTGGTGATTTTTTAGCAAACTGGGGCAGGAGAGACACAGGGATCTTGCCTGATGCTTTAGAGATTAAAGGATAAAACATCCAGCCTCCTGTAGAACCCCAAACCCTGATCAAGCATACCCAATTCTCTTCCCTCAGCCAAAGTCACTCCCAACAGAGTCCATTACTAATTCACCCACCAATGCTTCTAAATTGAAGAAAAATGTTGTACAACATGGGGACCGCTGACAACTCATGTGAAGCTCTTTCTGTTATGGGGAGGATGGTGATGCCAGAAAATATCCGGTCTGGTGTTCTCAACAGGGACTGCTGTATTAGTATGTGCATCACTTTGAGACCCCATCTTTATTCACAAAGATGAATAAAATGAGGGGAAAATAAGCTTAGGAAAAAGCAGTAGAAGTTTAGAAATATTAAACATAGTAAACTTGTCACAGCAGCATGTGGCATCACTTACCGGACTTGCTCTCCAAAATGCCTTCAGCCTCAAAGTAGATATATATATATATATATATATATATATACATATACATACATACATATACATCTGGAACACTACATACTTGGATATAAGTCTGTCCCCACACTTTAACATGTGTTCTCTTGGGCATTTGGCCTCTAAATCAGTCATTTAAGGTAGGCTGACTGTATGAAAATGAGGACAGGGTTCATGTAACTTTAACAGTTGTAGAGAAAAGGGAATTTCAGCCAGTGTCATTTGTATGCAATTAGTTCCTGGTTAAAGTTGCAGGGGCCCTGCATTCTTCTAGTATAGTGCCTGCAACTTTAACTGTTGTGATGAAGAGGGAATTTCACCAGGAACTAATTGCATACAAATGACACTGGCTGAAATTCCCTTTTCTCTACAACTGTTAAAGTTACATGAGCCCTGTCCTCCTTTTCAGATGGTCAGCCTATTAAGGTGCATTCCTATACCTGCTCACCCAGGAGGAAGCCCAATGAACACAACACAACTTACTTCTGAGTAGGCACGGATGGGATTGTGCTGTAAAAGATGTTCATTATAAATTGCTTCTCCATCAACTACGGATCATAGGAAGCTGTCTTATACCAGATCAGACTAAAAACTGGAGCTACCAATGATGGAACCCAATTCACATGCAATACTTGCTCTACCACTGAGTGGTGGCCACCCCCTGTTATGACTGTTAATTAACTCAATCATTTCAGTTGAATTCTGAGTAAACAATGTTCCCTTTAAGCAAATGTAATCAATTACATATATTTGCATATTGTCAATGCAGTTGTCTACTAAATTTTAATAGACAATAATTCTATAGTTTTACTCTTCGGTCATTGAAAAAAGTAGAGTTAATCTAACAAACAAAAGAAAATGCACCCCTCAATGTTAGAAAGGCTTTTTTATTTTATTTTTCTTGTTCATTCAAAATTACTATAATTTACCAGAACTAAAATAGCACAAACATGGAAAACAAGTGTGCCCTCAGCCTCACTGGTCAATATTTGCCATCATTGACCCCCCAACAATGAACTAACACTTTAGGACATAAATTGTCCCTACAAAGAGGATGAAAAGTACAGTGCCCAATGGAGCCTCTGTCCCTGCCTGCCCTTCCAGGTTAGCCTTACACACACACACACACACACACACACACACACACATCATAGCATGATGCCCATTGTAGTGACCGGAAGGCTTGTGCTCACCTCCCTCCCTCCAACCATTGTGTCGATTCAAAAGGTACAGCCAAGAGGGGAGGGGGAGGAGGGGAAAGAGGTCCCTATTTTGATCTCTGCTTTCAGAGGGATGGATGGTGCCCTAAAGCTTGAGTTGATTCACCTACCCATTTAATCTGATTGCCCATTTAATCTGATTAAAGCTTGCAGGCAACACTGTTAAAGAGATGTTGGTAACAGTACTTTCCCCCTCCCACCCCCATGCCAGCCAGCCATGTGCTGAACTCCATAAGCCAAGTTAAACAATTTTGTGAAACTTGTGACAAAATCTGTAACTGGAATAGACACAATTTTTTTTGTTTACCGTTGTAAGACTTGGGGTTTCTGTTTGTGTTTACATGACAGTATTCATCAGCAAACATCCAAACTTCATCTGAATAAATAGAGCATGAAATCGCTTTCTCACCCTGTTTCTGTGCATCATACCTAACAACACTGAAACTTTAAAAGAGAGAGACAGAGATAATGATGATGATGATGATGATGATGATGATTGATGATAATAAAAAACACACATCCCACAACTGTTAAAGCAGCGCAAAAACAAATTGTCAGGTTATTTTCTCAACTCTGGATCATGTTCTGGAAACACATGCACACTTGTTTAGACCATTTATAAATGTGAGCGCTTTTACTGCAATATTTGCTTTACCTTTACCCTTTATTTTCCCACAGGTTTTAAAGAAGCATCTGCTTCCAAGTTGTCAATGTATCCTGTAATAGTGACTTTAATATTAGCAGATAAATATTTCAGTCTTCTCCAGGCACATAGCCTGCTGTTAGCAAGAATCATCTCTGTATGTTTTAAGGCCTGATTTAATAAAATCTCCATCTGTCTGCCACAGAACAGAAGGCTATGCAAAATTGTAATGGTCGAAGAGAGTCCACAGGGAGGAAGACAGTTTGTACAACCTTGTGTAGGTTTCTACAGTCAGAAGGAGACCTGGCTGCTGGGTTTGAGGTTTGTTTTTTGTTTTGTTGGGGGGGGGGGGGTGAGTTACACTCTCCATCTTAAATATCACCTCAATGTGTTAAAACCAAAAGTCATGCACCTATTTTTCTTTTCCGCTGTCTGTTGTCCTTGACTCCACATCACTCTTTGTACAGGTTTGCTGATTGTGAACACCAGTGGAAAATATGCAATACAGCAGTCTCAATTTGCCCAAAAGAACCCCCAAAACATAAAAATTTGGGGGCAGGGGTAGAGCAGTAAATATTGGCAAGCCTTTTTATATATTTATATCTTTCATGGTAAAGTTATAGAATCTCAATAAAACATACAGTATACAGTATATGGAAGGGATTTTATGTTGCACTATAGGCTAGACTCTAGCAGCAGTAAAGCAGAGACCCCAGCTTATTCACGGTTGCTGAGGAAAGCTGAAGGATCCCCAGTGTCCCCAACATAATTGCTACTTACCTCCAATCTCTCATCAGAGATTGGATATAAGAGAAGCAATTCCCTTGCCAGCATAGGACAGGAATCTTTTCCCTTATCTCCAATCTCTGATAAGATCGGGAGGTAGAACAGAGCAGTTGCTACCTCAGCAGCAGGAACATCTGCTCCTGGTTGGAAGTACTGCAATCTAGTCTCCTCCAGGGTGCAAACACTACTTCCAAGAGAGCTACACCAGATATTAAACACAGCCCCTGGAGGACCAACCCCAACCAGTAAGTACTTCACTTTCTGGGAGCAGGGCTTTATCTGGAACGCTGCTCCCTAAGGGTGAAACCAAAGGGGGTGATCCCTTTGGGGAATCAAAGACAAGGGTCATACTCTTTTTATTCCCCTCCTCCCCCTGTAATATCTTTGTGTTGTGTGTTTTGTGTTGTTTTGTGTGTGGTGTGTTTTGTATGTGTAGTTTGTTCTGCGTGTATGGTGGGGTGTGGGGGTAGAGTGAGTTGTGTGTTTTGATTTGTTTTAAATTACTGGTCACTACTAGGCTGACCATCTGAAAAGGAGGACAGGGCTCATGTAACTTTAACAGTTGTAGAGAAAAGGGAATTTCAGCCAGTGTCGTTTCTATGCAATTAGTTCCTGGTGAAATTCCCTCTTCATCACAACAGTTAAAGTTGCATTGGCCCTGCCTTCTTTTGTATATGGTCACTCTAGTATAGTGCCTGCACCTTTAGCTGTTGTGATGAAGAGGGAATTTCACCAGGAACTAATTGCATACGAATGACACAGGCTGAAATTCCCTTTTCTCTACAACTGTTAAAGTTACAGGAGCCCTGTCCTCCTTTTCATATGGTCAGCCTAGTCACTACTGTTGTTAGTTCAGTTGGGTTGGTTTGAGTTTGGATGGGTTTGGGGTGCTCAAATGAGGCTTGTTTTGTGTCTAGCAGTGGAGGAAGTTGCAGCCGCTACAGATTCAGCACTGGGCGGAGAGTGTTATGGGGGTGGTAGGTAATGACATCAGGTGGGGGGAAAGTGATTGGAGGCCTATGTGATTTATCCCCTTGTCTGCCTTCCAACCTCAGTCAGTCATTTTGGTGGCATGCCTGCAGCCCCCTGTAGACTGAAGGTGCTGCTGATGAGTGCCAGGTTGGCTACTGGGAAAGATTCTAACATCTGATAGCTGAAGAGCATGCTGATCTGGCTTTTGTCGCCGAAACCTGCTTGGATGAAAGGGGAGGGGTTAGCCTCTCCCAAATGTGTCCACTAGGGTTTCTTGTGCAGAACCAAAGTCAACTAGAGGAGCAGAAAGGGAAATAGCTTTGGTCTATAAGCTACCCACCCTGACCACCTTGCTGGTCAGATACCCCATCTAACAGTCAACCAGTTTTGAGTGTATGTACCTGGGGTTGTGTACCCAAGGCAGGATTGGGACTCTGTTGGTGTACTACCCACCCCATTGCCTAATAATCCCCTGCCTGAGCCAACTGAGGTGGTCTCGAGTATAGTATTGAGGACCCCAAGGCTTATGGTATTGGGGGACTTTAATATTCATGCCAAGGCACCCTTGTCAGGAGTGGCTCATGATTTCATGGCTGCCACATCAACCATGGGCCTGTCTCCAATAATATCTGGTCCAACACATACAGCATGGCACACTTTGGAACTGGTTTTCCATGCTGGATTGGTCTACTGAATGTGTTGGGCAATTATACTTGAGCCTCCCCCCCACAAAAATCTAAATGTGCATAGTGCAGGGCAGAATACTACCACCATGAATGATTTGAGGAAGCCAAAACAAAACAAAATGCAGATCTCTTTTTCAAACATACATCCTTTATAAAGAGATTAATTTAAGATATTATGTGTTAGTTCAGAAAGCTTTACTTCAATATAATCGGGCCATAGGAGATGGGGGGGGGGGTATTGCAGAAAATGAGGCAGATTTGTGAAAAATCACCTTCCACTCACCTTCCGTTTACCAAAGCCACTAGCCAGTTCAAAATTTTGGATATAATATTACTATGGATCAGTGGGAGAATATGTGGTTGAGAGGCTTGAAATTTACATTATGTACCAGATTGAAAGAATTTTTTTATAAAATAATGTATAGATGGTATATATCTCTGTCAAAATTGGCAAAAATGTATAAAGGGACATCGGGAAGATGCTGGAAATGTGAAGAGCAGGAAGGAACTTTTTATCACTTGGTGGACATGTAAAAAAGCAAAATCCTATTGGACACAAATGCATAAGGTGATGCAAAATTTATTGAAGACCAAAATACAATTATGCCCAGAATACTTTTTGTTGGGGATAATAGACGAACAGTTGACACAAGGTTATGGAACTTTATTCTTATACATAACAACAGCAGCAAGATTAATATACGGCCAGAATTGGAAGAATGAGAAAGTACCAGTAGAGGAGGAATGGCTGTTGAAAGTTACAGAATTGGCGGAAATGGCAAAACTTACAGCGATAATAAAAGATAAAACAACAAGTGGGTTTATTGAGGAATGGAAACCTCTGATAGACTTTTTAAAAGAGAGAGAAGGGAAGGATATATTTGCAAGCAGATTCAGTGATTAAATTGGAAGAAAAATAATTGACGGAAGCCGGATAATTCACTCACTATGTAGAAATTTTTGTTTGTTGGAGAAATTCGGAAGTCCATTTTAATGTTTAATGTTGTATGTTGTAGTGTTTGTATTTGTGTTTTATTATTGTCTGAAAAAGCCAGTAATACAAATATAAATAAATACAAGCCTATTTTAGCTTAAAACTCTTGCTGCCAGTTACGAATCTTAGCAGAGGCACTGACTGGGTTCAGACAACATGATAACCAATAGTGGTTTAATAGTCGATGGTAAGTTATTTAACCCAACATGGGTTATCAAGTTGTGTGGAGGGAGTTTTTTAACCAACAGTTGGTTATTTGGCTGAAATAACCAACACAAATAACCAACGCTGTGCAGAGTTGGCTATTTGAACCACCACTGGTTATCGTGTTGTGTGGAGGGCACCATTAGTTATTTCCATGGCCATCATTGGTGGGATACCAATGGGAAGACTGAGGGGGAAGAGAGGGTGGGGGATGAGTGAGTCAACTCAGCATGGACTAATAGTCAACTCAATGCTGATCCTAACACCACAGTTGATTACATTACCATGTTTTGTGGGGAGTACCCCATAGATAAACAACTGCTGAGTTGGTTATTACCTCACCATTGACTACTGTGTTGTCTGAATGGGGGACAAAATGCATCAACCCTGGGAAACCACCAAATGAACAGCTATAAGGGGAATGGGATATGGACATCTGGAAAACCCCAGAGGGCTGGATTGGAACCGCAGGTAGTCTGGCTTTCACCTGAGGTTCAACATTCCTCTTTCCTGGATAAAAGATCCATCAGGGGGAGGACACAGTTGGATACAACACTACGTTGTTTCCACACTTCACAGAGAAGTGACCGCAACTTAGCAACGGTCACCTTACAATTAGCGGTAATATATAAACTTTGTGTTTTAAGAAATGGATCATTAAACTCAATTAATGCATTGTCCTGTAACAGTGAAACAGAAATAAGTACAGCAGATGCAACAAATGCAGAGCATAGTTGATAGCCAATCTAAATTCAGCCTACCAACACCTGTAAGTGCAAGCAATATGTTTCTTTTAAACAATGCCTGGAAAGCATCTCTTAGAATATCCCTGGGGAATGCACACTTTTTGAACTAATTAATCACTGGTTGCCACCAATGCTCCACTCCACTGCATATGAAGCAGACATGACTTGGTAGATGGGGTGGGGGAGGGGGGAGGGGGAGGGGGCCTCTAAAGGAAACTGCTGAATGATCACAGTTTAAGAGAAATATAATTTGAACACAATATATATTAACTGAACAGCAAATGTGACATTAAAATTGATTGTACTTGAGTGTGTATTTTTAAGACTATGGGGTTTTATAATGTTGTTTCCTATTGTTTGGATTATTTTAAACATCCAAAACCTGTAAACTGTTTGCTGCTCCCTAACAACGTTGAGAGAGAATGTGGTCATTGGAAAATTGTGTGTAGAAGAGATGCAGGTGTTCTTCAGGTTTTCATTTCTTCAGGTTTTCATCAATGCTTTTTAATAATGACATCTCAAATAAGAAAACATTAAGTGTATGTGTGTATGTATTGTTTCACAGCAATATTTGCAGGGGTGCACTTATAATACACATACCAAATACTGCTGCACACCAAAGGAATGGTTGCTGGTTTGTCTTTCAGTTTATTATATAGGTTGGTCATTTAAATGTAAAGGAAATGCATCACCTAAAAATAAAGGAAATACAAAAATAAAGGAAATACATCACCTAAAAAAGAAAGCACACGTTTGCATACAGTTTACATATGCTAATATATGTATATATTGATGCAAATTTAGAAATAATGCCTATAATTTAAATAGAAATACAATTCATCTCATTATAGTGGGGAAGCCCATAATCAGGTGCCTTTTATGGAGTGCCCCTTGAGTCAGTGGTCCAGATGCTAACTGCTGATGGGTAACTTGAAGACCCCTGCTCTCACTTCTTATGGCTCTTTATCTTTAACCAGGCTTGGACAGGAATCAAGACAGCCCTTCAAATAGAGGACACCTTCAAACAGGGGACAGCCCTCTGTACTTAAGACACATTTTATGTCAGGATATACACTACCGCTTTATAAATGGTTTTATTTATTTGTTACATTTTTATACTGCCCATCAGCCAGAACTCTCTGGGCAGTGCACAATTAAAAAACATAAAGCAAGTATAAATTCCAGCCATTGAAAGTTGAAAAAGCAATATAAAAACTAGCTAAGTTAAAAACTAGGGAAAGCCTGTGTAAAAAAGTTTGTTTTCAGGAGGAGTTTAAAAGATATTACGTTTTCTGCCTCCCAAACCGCACGAGGGAGGGTTTTCCAGGGTGGGTGCCACTACAGAGGCCTGTCATTGAAGTTCTTCATGGCAGCATTCTGTTCTTTTCGGAATGGCCAGCAGAACCTCCTCTGAGGATCGTAGTTGTCATCCAGGTGTTTATAAGGGAAGGCAGTCTGCTAGGTATGCTAGTCCCAAGCTGTTTAGGGCTTTGGAGGATAGCAGCATAACCTTGTATTTGGCTCAGTAGTTAACAGGCAGCCAGTGCAGTTCTTTTAATACAGGTTTTATATGAGCAGAGCTAGGTGTTCCCGTGAGTACCCTAGCTGCTGCGTTCTGCACTAGCTGCAGCTTCCGAACCACAAACATGGGTAGCCCCACATAGAGCGCATTACCGTAGTCTAGTCGTGAAGTTACCAGTGCATGAATGACCATGGCTAGGCTATCCCTATCCAGGAACAGGTGCTCCAGGTCACTGAAGTCACCTGGGCCTCCAGTGACAAAGATGGATCTAGGAACACTCCCAAACTACCAACTTGCTCCTTCAGAGGGAATGCAACCCCATCCAGAACAGGCAAATACAGACAACTGTTGGGGCCCATGACACATTCCATATACCATTTTCAAACCGCTTTCATAGCGTTATATCCTGCCTAGCCTCCCTATCCACATGTCTTTTCCCTTGCAGGGAGAAAAACAGCTTGGATATGTCTATGATTTTGATCAGGAAAATAAGCCATGATGAAAGGGTTAAGCATTCTCTTTCCACACATTTTTTAAAAAACATAAGAAGGGTTTGTTCCCTATATTACACTTAGCATATAAAGGGCATATATGCACTATATATAGCAAGGCAAATAATGTTTGGGGGGGTTTCACAATACTAATCAAAAACCAAAATATTGTGAAATCTAAATTCTAGAAATAGAAACATCTGGATCAATTCTGCTCTGTGGAACTGTATTAATAAGTACACTTTAAGACATAGAAATGAAAGCAAATGAGGACAAGGATAAGATTGGTTTTGAAACAGGACAAAATCTTGTCTCACTTTAGAAATATTTCAACAGTTATTTCAAAATAGAAATATGGGGTGGATTCTGACAGTCATGCTTAGAATTAACCTATTAAAATCAATGGGACTTAAGTAAGTTTTAATAATGTGTTCCATTGATTTCAATATCTCTACCCTAAGCAAGACTAAGTCTTGATCCAACCTGTTTTACTAAATTTGGATAGTGAAAAGTGTACATGACTATTTCTTCGCTGGCCTTTTATATTTGTGAACGAGACAATAAAGAAGCTGGGAGTTTGGAACTCAATGTCCAAGATGATTTTACCTGTCAAGAATTATGAGTGAAATTTTTGGTTCAAGCTGTTCTTACAAAATTATATTCATGTGGATGCTGGAGTGAGACACAAAGATGCTAAAGCCAACATCCATATGCCTCATACTTGTATCACTGACTTTAGTGAATTAATCCAGAGGAGAATGATTGGGGAAATTGCATCTTAAATAGTGGCATACTGAAGTTCACAGCAGAAATTTGAGGTACAGTGGGGGGGGGGGGAATAGCACTCTCTTAAGGACTAGATCACTACCCTATGACTTATATATAGCATCTTTTTAATGTATACTATTTTAAAAAAAACTTGTTGTGCAAATCCGAGCGAAAACCAAAGTTTAACACAATGTCCATAAAGATAAAAATATAGAAACAGGATTTCTCAACACCTATTAAACTTCATCTCTCATATAAAGCCCATCACCTCTGTAAAATAAACAATATAACAATGTTTTGCTCTATTAAAATATATTTTAATTAGGTGAGATTACATAGTAAAAAAGGTTTTTTTCAAGTTCCAAAAGGTACCTTTTTTAAATCATCTAAAATATGTAGATAATGGGTTGTTTTGATTGCCTGTATAGTTAGTCTTCATCAGCTGCAAAAAGATTTTGTGTGATTTAAAATGCCTAGAATTTCAGCTAATAGCACAGGTTTTCTTTTATAATAAGCACAACATTTTAAAATAGCAATTACTGTTATAATTGCGAATTGCTAAAAGTTTCAGAATTTTTTAAAATATTCTCCTCGCTTTAATTTCCAACATCATTTTTGATTGCATTCGTTATAAGGAGTCCTATTGTTGGTATTCATAGGCTGCTTTTATTTTTATCAGAAGCTTAGACGTAAACTGCTTTAGAAAATTGGAGAGAGGATCAAATCACTTGAATTATTTATGTGGATAATAGAACTTTTCTTAAGACACCTTTAAAAAGCAGTTCCATACTTCCTTCAAACTTACAGTACTTTGCTTTTTGTTTCAGGCACAAATGTGAAGCAGTTATCAATTAATACTTAGTATTTGCCCTAATATTAAAGGCTCCTCATTATGTTTTACATGTTTCATTTTTCTATTAAGAGAAACTGTGATAACATATAAATGGATAATCATTATTGCTAAGAATTATGTAGTCTTCTTATCTTCTTTGCTCATATTGTATTGCTTGAACTCCTTGGAGAAGTGCTTTGCATGTACCAAATGGCATGCTTGCAGAAAGCAGTAGAGGAGAAAGCAGTCCGGCCGCACAGTTTTAGCAGGAGAAAAAGCAGAGTGATGCAGCATTTTTGATATAGCCAAGAGAATTTACATTTCTCTTTCTTGCAGGCTCAAGGTTAACGAACCAGGGAGTAAGCATAAGAATCAATAACACTGACACATCCAATAAGGCAGCCAGGAACCACTGCCAAGGGAAAAAAGGGGGCTCAGTGGAACAGGATCTAACTGGAAATGGATCATATGATGAAGCCTGGTTTCCTGAAAATATGATGTGTGAAGAACTACGTTTGAGCTGAACCCCCTTGATACATCCCAGTGGCACATGGATCTCACAAAGCTTGTTTGCAAGATATCGTGGCCGGATATCCTGAGCCCTCAGGCTTCACACAGGGACTGAGAAAAGTTGCATGAATGGGCTAAAAGGGAAAGGTAGCAATGCTAAGCATATACCAAGACAGACCATCAGTACATCTAGCCCAGTATGGCAACACTGACTGGCAGCAGCTTCCCAGAGTTTCAGGCAAGAATTTGTCTAGCCCTACCTGAAGATGTTAGGGAGGATAAAGGGTGCATGTTATGGCACAACCTTGTTTGAAAAACAACTCATTCAACTAGTACAGGTAGTTTTGATAAGAAAGGGGGGCTAAAATAGATCTGTTCATAATGGGGATCTGAGTGAATAAGAATCTGTGTGGACAAGAACTGCCCATATTCCAGAATAGTGTTGCACCTATCCAACATGCATGTTTGATTCTCTCAGTTGGCCGTCATTGTATATGCCTGTTTTTAGTAGGGATGTGCACGGACCCCCCCAGATCGGATAGGAACTGGGATCAGAACCGGGATTGGCGTGTCAGATCGGAGGCTTTCCGGATCAGATCAGACCCGATCCAAAAATCAGAACTCCAATTTTCGGATCAGACGCCATTTTAAGTGTTTTCGCCATAGACTTGCATTGGGGGAAAGAAAGCTTTCCCCCAATGCAAGCCTATGAGGAAAACATGGGGATGGGTGTGTGGGTGCCTAACTCCCCCCTCCCTGTCCCTCCCCCCCACTCGTGCTCCTTACCTGCTGGGGCCGTCCACTCCACCCCTAATTTTTAGGATCTTAATACTTTGCACTGTAGGATTACGCTTTAGAAGCAGAAGTACGGTTTTTGAAAAGGCATGGTATTACAATCTGAGTACAAAACCACATTCCTGCAAGCTACTATAGACCTCTGATTCTTAATAGATGTGTGTCTTAATATAAGGATAAATTCCATCAGGTAGAACGTACTCTGGAAAACAGGAAACAATTAATTCACCAGCTTATTACAGAACTGGGCAGTTTTCCAACTCTTTGCTCCAAGACATCCTATTAATACAAGTTCTTGGTTCCATTCACCTGACAAGAGTTGGAAACAACACTCCCTGTAACTGATAAGGCAATCACAGTTCTTTTAATAAGATCTAATCTGCCTATCAAATCAAATGATGGCCTCCATGACAAGTAATTTTAACATTTAAGCAAGGAGCAATCGTTTATTTCCAGTATACGTTTATTCTTCAGTTCCTTGAAACACAAGATTGCTGAAAGCGTGTAAAAAGAACAAAGAGTCTTATAGCACTTGAAAGACTATCAAATTTATTATGGCGTAAGTCAGTCATGGGGAACCTCGGGATCATGGGTTAGATGTGGCCCACTAGGCCTCCCCATGCGGCCTGCTGAGTCTTTGCCAAGTTCCTGCCCCCTCCATTAAGTCCCGCCCCCTCAGGGAGGGCAAGAGCAGAAGGGAAGAGGGAGCTCACTGTGTTTCTTTGCTGCTCAGTGAGGGAGGAAGCCCCTCTGTGCAGCCCAGAAAGAGAGCAATCTATTTCTCCATTTCCAGATTTCAGCATTTCTTTGCTGTGCAGTGAGGAGGAGGAGACGTCCCTTCCCACCGCACAGCACAGAAGCCCAGTGAACAAGGCATGGAGAAAGCGTAAGATGGTCACCTGTGAATTGCAAAATGAAGACACCTATTTGCATAAAGTTTTCATGTGTGTATATGTACATCTGTACATATATGTACAGATGCAAATTCAAACATTATAATACTTATTTAAACAGAAATACAGTACATCTCACCATAATGTGCAAGATTGTGACCTGTGTGCCTTGCTCAGTCTGGTGCCCAGGTGCTGCTCATAGGCAAGTTTAAGGCCCAGTTCTTCCTTCTGATTGGTCTCTTGGACTGGACAGTTGTTCGA
This sequence comes from Anniella stebbinsi, assembly GCA_029215795.1. NCBI lineage: Eukaryota > Metazoa > Chordata > Lepidosauria > Squamata > Anniellidae > Anniella > Anniella stebbinsi. Next base: position 168,826,738 of record JARDYH010000003.1, on the reverse strand, counting down.
AGAAGCCTTCAAAGAGAGAACTGTCCTCTGGAATTAAGGCACATGGCCACCCTAAAAACAGATCACTCTCTTCCTGGGATTCTGGACTACAAAGTGGGAATGGGGATTCCCTTCTCACTGCACAGCACATAAGCCAAGTGATGTGGGAATATGTATGAGTGAATGGGAGCTGTATGTTCGTTTGTATAGGGGGTATATATGACTGTGTATGTATATGTGAATACTGATTCTAGGCAAGCATGTTGGGGCCACAGGTTATAAGCTGAACTGTACCACCCCACCCGTACCCCACCTGATGTGCTTATCCACAACCAATCCAGACCTTAGGTCAAAAAAGGTTCCTACCCCTGGCATAATATTTTATTTATTTATTTATTTGTTTGTTTGTTTATTATTGCATTTATATCCTGCCTTTTTTCCTTCAAGGAACCCAAGGCGGAGTACATAATCATCATCCTCTCCATTCTATCATCACAACAACAACCCTGTGAGGTAGGTTGAGCTGGGAGTCTGTGACTGGCTCAAAGTCACCCAGTGGGCTTCCATGGCTGAGTGGGAACTAGAATCCGGATCTCCCGACTCCCAGTCCAACACTTTAGCTACCACACCACACTGCCTCTACAGTCTACTACAGTGGTCCACAAAAAAAATATTCCATGATCAATTTGATAGTGTTTAAGGTGCTACAAGAGTCTTTCTTGTTTTTGCTACAGTTACATAATACAGCAACTCCTTTGGAAATTGTTAGAAGCATGGATTCTTCCTATATTGCTGAAATCTAAATGTTATAGATCACTTCATTTTTATACATATTTTAAAAGAAAAAATATCAGTTACATACTATTCCAGATCATACCAGATAAATATTTCATGCATTCATATTCATTCATATAGCACTTTCACGAGTAGACTTCAAAATGTTCTACAAGTATGAAAAATAGCAAACTAAAACAAATGTCAAATAAGATGGGGAGGGAAATAGACATACATAGTGTCCATAAACTATTATAAATAAATCCTTTATTGATAGTATCCTAAAAGTTTACTGTATATACCTTAAGATCTACCAAAGCTCTGAAAATGTAAAGAGGAATTGAATGCCATGGCCCTAACACAACCAGCATTTCTACACCATTCTGTAGCTGCATTCACACATAATGGTTTAGCATTATAAGAAAGAGCCACAGTGAAGCTCAGGCTCACATGCTCTCTATTCACATGTGAATAGAGATCTGCTTCCATTTGAAATTAATTGCAGCTTGAACCTAGACAAACTGCGGCTAATCTTAACTATGGATTGTTGAAACAAGCTAGCTTCTTAAACTACAGTTTGAAGTTGGACTGTTTCAATAAACCTTAGTTAATATTCACCGGAGTTTGTCTTTGTTCAGACATCATGACAAGCTGCGTTTAATCTAAAATGGAAGTGAATGTTCCCAAACTCCTCACAGCCACGCCAGAGGAGGGCAAGCACATGAGCCCAAGGCTTGCTGTGATTCAGCCTACATGTGACAAATAGCACGAGAAGAAAGCTAGCAATTTTGTCCCCACAGATCCAACACATATATCTATAAAATAAAAAGCTAATAATAATTATCCAGCCAAAGCTTTGAGTGCCATTGTTTTCAATAAAAGTGTATTAAGCATTTGCTTAACTCACCTACTGTAATCAATAGGACTTATGGTGATTAGCCTTGACAGGATTCTGCCCCTGGTTTGTTTATTTGGTTGTTTCAGTTAACTAACTCTGAGGGAAGAAATCAAGATAGGAAGGTGAATAATGTTATTTTAATACCTTCATAATCTTATGCCGCCTATTGAACAAACATATTTTATCTGACTGTATATAGCTGTATATCTCTCTTGACAAAGGCACTACTTATGTAACCATTCCACTGTTGTTTTCCTTTTTAACAACTTGTACAGAATCACTTAAACACTTTATTCTATCCATCCAGAGGTTATAATGTTTGTTTCATTTATAATAGTGCATTACAATTAGATTTACAGAAAGTGAAGGTCAAAATGGGGGGGAAACATTTTTGATGCAGCATCAACTATATGAAGTCAGATAGTCACTTACAGATATTTTATTCTAAGACAGTGTCCTATTTAACTCTTCTAGCTAATATTGTAAGCTGGGAAGAATTCGTATGGTTTCATGTATCACATCATCTTCTGTGAGATGTATGTGTATGTGCGTACGTGTGTGCACTCAGTCAACAACCTACCAGGACTACATTAGATCCAAGTACACTAAGAGTTAAAAAAATAATAATAATCTGGATTTAGGGAGCATGATTTCTGGAAACCCACCCAAACTAAGCTGAAAATAAAGAACAATGTTACATACACACACACAAAAACAAAAACAAAAAAAAACCACACCGACATGGGAGGGTAATACTTCATATCCCTTGCATTTAGGCCAGAGATAGGCAACTTGTGGTCCTGTGGGTGTTGTTGGACTGCAATTCCCATCAGCCCTAGCCATCAAAGCCAATAGTGAGGAATGATGGATTTACAGCTCAACAGCATCTGGAGGGCCACAAGCTGCTGAGACTTCATATACCTGCTCTGTATGTAGGCCTTTGTATGTAGTTTGGTTCTTGCAAGTGAACTGCATTATGGGATTGGAATGACATATGTGCCTGAATGTGAGGTATTGCTGAAACTGCTTAATTGGAAGGAAATGCTTAATTGGAATTTCTAATTGTCAAGTCCTTTTGATATAGTATAAGACAAATAGACTAGCTTGATAAGGAAGACTGGCCATCCAGGTCAATCTGAAATTGCTAGAAGAGTTATGGGCCATCTGTTGATAAGTAGAATAAAGTAAGTTTTCCTTTTGATCTGTCTTTGTTTTGCTTTATAATTTTGCCAACTGCTAATTGGTAAGATGCTAATTTGCCAAATGCTAATTGGATAAAATGCTACTATGTATAAATATACCTGCTTTTCACACTGCCAGTTGAGAAGTTCTTTGTCTGTATTACTCTCTCCATACAGCCGTATTACGCTCAATAAAACAGAGTTGCCTTACAACCAAAGTGGATTTTTATCCTTCACAACTACCCACTGCCAATTTAGAGCCAGTAGGAGCCTATAAGTTGCAATGACCTGATTCAGACAATCATCGTAGGCTAAATTTGCATAATTACCTGCTCTGGCATGGCTTGTCATAAGACCAAATGACAGCCCATGGGTTATTTGAAGATTGTGTCCCCCTCCAACAAGCAATACTGTGTTTGCACAACATGACAAGCCATGTCTGGGCTGAAGATTATGCAAATTGCACTGTGTTTTAAACAAGCCACCATGACTTGTTTAGCCCACAGTCATTGTGTGAAACAGCCCACTAACCAAGAAAGAAGGCTGGTTGGCCACACTTCCCAAAGGTGACAAATATGCTTAATAACATATAGAGCTATTTCATTAGATCATTAGCATATCTGAAGAAAGATGTTTGTACAGGGAACAAAGAGCAAGTTTACCTATTCAGATATCTATAGGAAGATAGATCTAGCTGTCTACCATCTAGCAATTCAAACTGATTCAGCAAACACAAAGCTTTTCCTATACATTCCCAAACGGTGTATCTTAAAATGGTCTCATTGTAGCCAAGCAGAGTCAGAGTATTAATTACCACAAGAAACATAGATGAATTGTCACTATATACAACTTCCTACAAAATCTGCTCATCATTAGTAGTATGGTAAATATTAGAATATTCCAAAAAAGCTATCACACACTATAAAAAGTTGTGTCTTGTGACACAAATGGGGAGGTAATATTTATTAAAATTAATGACAGATTAAGGTTTGTGAGGAAGTCATGAGAGACACTAGGCAAGAGTAGCAAAGCATCTACAAGACAGATGTAAAATCCATTAGAAACATACAAAATGGAATGGAAGAGTTTTCATAGTCTCACGTGGCATTTAGAGAAAAAGAAAATCCACTCACACAAGATCTAGCAGTTAGAAAAGTATCCCAGTCCTATAAAGTAGAAGAAAACTCATATATTAATACAGATGTAACTTAATATTTGTTCAATATGACCCATGTTGTGCCATCTATAAGGAGAGGCACATTACCACCACCCCCTATTAGAACTGGATTCAAGAAGATGATTAATTATATTTATTAGGACTTCACTGAGGTCTCAGTAATGTTTCCCAAAACCTCCCGACTTATTGGGAGACAATAAAGAGGTCTGTCACATAATCCACAAAGCTTTATTTAGGCAATAACATCTCTTCTCACCAGAAGAGAGCCCAACCTCTAGGAACTTCCCTCTAGGCCAAATTATGCAAACTAAGCGAGACAATTATCCTTTCAAGAATAACAGAAAGCCTTTTCCCAGTACATTTTAACTTCAGGGAGACTGGTTCTGCAGAAGCCTTTGGCGAGAAGCTAGCCTTCTCTCACCTTCCTTTAACTCTGCCCGTTTTAGTCTGCAGCGTACTTTAAGATCAGCTAGCCTTTCAGTGCCCTCTCGGAAGAATACTGATTTCCCAGAATTTGTGTGGTGTTTACACTTTCAGAGATAAGCTCTGGCGAAAGTTCATTCTCAGCTGGTGACGAGTCTCATGAGAGTCACCTCTCCCACTCCCCGTATCGGCTGGTATGTTTCTGGCACCATCTCTTCTGCTTCAGAATCTAATTCTGACTGATCGCCTGAAACTCCTTCTCCCAGCCTAAGGGGAATAGGCCTAGTCATGACAGTCTCATTCACAACAACAGGGAAGTCCTTCAAGTTAAGGCTTAAATCCATTTCTTTCTCTGCAGCGACCTGTAAAAATAGGTGATTCTTGATATGGAGGGGGTCACTGTCGAAGGGAGTATATTCCTTGTTCATGTTTCTCTTGGTGTTCATGCAATACTTCTGACTCCTTGGGCCACCCCCTTCTAACAGATCACTTTTGCTCATGATGGGGCTCTGGGAAAGGGAGTTGGGTCCCGGACACTTGGTTTCATTGGGTGCTGAGCAACATGGCAGGGTGAAGACCTAGCCTGGAGACTGGCTCCCTGCCCCTTGTCTTTTTGCTCTCACTTCTCTCCATCCTTCCTCTGTATTCTCCCCACTAGCTTCTTCCTCTTTGTGACTCTCTTGTCATCTTCTCTCTCTCCCCTTCTCCATCCTCCATATCCCTCATTGTTCACTACTTTGCCCCTTCTCTCTGACTCTCCAGCTTCCTCTTTGCTGTTCTAAGGGCACTCCTTTCTATCTAGCTCTCCGCCTCTTGTTACACCACCCTTCCTTGTTTCTTCCATGTGGGCCAGTTAAATGGCCAGCCTGCCCAACTTGTGCTGATGGTGAAGAAGATCCATTCCAGTAACACAATTATCTAGAAGTGCACCAGGGGGCTAGAGATGAGCAGAATTCTAGACATAGCATAAGTGAGATATAGGTCTGAACAGTGAAAAATTGCGCGTCTGAGAGCCTTGCAAGGTAGTGGGTTTAGGGCCAGAGTAAACTCAATGCTAATTGCATGAATGCAATTAACATGCACATTCTTTAAATGTAAATAGCAGCAGCGGGGGGGGGGGGAGAGGGAGGTAAGCACAGTAGCAGGACTGCAGGGAATGGATGGATGGAGAGAGAGTTTAATCCCTTCCCCCCGCTGTGGTCCCAATGAAAATCGTCTCTCTAAAGCTGCTGAATACGTTAGAAGACAAGCCTTCATGGGCACCCATTAGATCATGCCCTTTTTCTTTTACTTTAGCGCATGTTCAATTTTAATGTCAGTTTTTGGAAAACAAATGCATTTATGGCTGGCTCTGAGGTAAAATAACAAAGTATAAAGCCACACCTGACTTGGTAATGAGAACAGAAAGCAGCGTGCCTAATGGTGGAGCAATCATATTTCAAATGAGAAAAGGGCAATGTTTATGGAACATAACACCCAGAACCAAGAGTATTCTCCATTTCTGATTATAATTTCCATCGCACCATTTTGTATACAAAGTGCATTACAATTCTTATCCCAAGTTATCTATCACAAGCAACTAGCCTTAGTCTAGGAAAGGTCAAAGTGATAATTTAAAGTGGTAATTTATGCTGTCTATTATGAATGAAGACCTGTATTACATTAGTCAGAGGTCAGTTATAAGTTTCAAGAACAGATTCATCTTTGCTTTTGCGAAAGGCACAGAGCAAGTTGATTATACCTAAGACATATAATTTTGAATTATGCCATTTGTTTATGCCAGCTGTTGATTTTTGCACTTCTGTCTTGATGTATATTTCGGATCAACAAAATAACTGAAATAAAGACTTATCGAAAGTGTATATTAGCTTATATTGTGGGTAGTGGAGATGTATTGCTGACACAGTGCCCAAGCAATTACCATCCCAAAAGTGATTTCTAACTGGCACACATATGCAGGCAAGTTCAAACAGATTTCATGTTGTCAGTATGAAACTAGTGCATGCCACAAATACACAGTACCCCCCTGCTGTGATTAAAGGAGGATCGCCAGCCATGTCAAAGTTATGCAGAACAGGGGAAAGACAGATTTTAGGGGAAAGCCTAATTGCTATGAAGAGGTAGAGCTTCATAACTATTTTTAAATAAGTTTAAAATGTCTTCATGTGTCCAAAACTACAGAGTTTATTAAAATATGTAGGACATCTTTGCATTAATTCTCTGCTTGCCAAGAAAGCAATCAGCCTTTGCTATTTCGTTTCACTTCTTAATATTTAATATGAGTATCCCACCATGTGCATGCCTGTGCTTTTGCATGCATAGGGGGGGAAATAATTAAAATGCTGTCCAAAGAAACATTCCCAGGTTCTCCTCCTTTCTTTCTGACCAATGCATCTCTGTCTGTTTTGTTAGTTTTTCCTCTTCATCTTCCCTTCTCATTTGTATGAGTCCTGCATAATTCTGTGTTTGATCCCATACTTTTAACTTTTGAGTTCTCATGTTCACTGCTATCCTCATGCTAACTGTTATCAGAATGTTTTTTTTTCAAACTTGATGATTTTTATCCAAGAAGAAGGATTACCGATCTCCATACGTGCTTGCCTGTACTTTGAAATAAAAATCAGCAGCAGCAGCCCATCATTTGGTTCCCCCACCATCTGCACTGCAACAGTGGTTATTGGAAAGAGGGCCTTTTCAGTGGTGGCACACAAGCTTTGAAATGCTCTCCCAGAGTAGCTTGCCTAATGCCTACTCTGATGTATTTCCAAAGCTTGGCAAAATCCTTAAAAAAACATTTCTAGGTTTTTAACTAAGATCTGTTTTGCTTAATCAGTTTGACTTTATTTTGATATTTTATGTTTTTATGGATTTGATGCTGCCTTATTTTGTGTATTTTATAGTGTTTAACATATTTTATTGTAAGCCCACCTAATCATGTACTTCAAAGGCAAGTGAGTGATGACAGGATTGTAACAAAAGATAGATCTATTAAGAAACAATGGGGCTGGGGGAACCACAAAGTTTGCAGAAGCACAAAACAGTTAAATAACGGGGGGACTAAGGGAGCATCCCTACAAAAAAAACGCACCCCACTGAACTCTGAGTATGCTCAACAGCTGCAGAATGTTGGGTGTCATTTCAGGGGGGGATAGGAGTTGGGGGTGGAACAACTTGTTTAAATCTCTAAAATCTTATAGCATGACTAGCTGATATGCCCGGCGTTGCTCAGGTCCGTGAATTATGTTTATGACATTTATTTGATAAATAATAAATTTCTCTGCACCTTAATCATCTTTAGGTTTGTTGTTGTTTTTTAGTTCGGTTGAGTTCGTAAATTGTTTTGTTAGAATAAATGGAAAATTGTGTTAATAAGAACTGTATTTTAAAATGGAGCTTTGTGATGAACCACATTTTTTTGTTTTACCTGAAATGCCTACACCTTTCATCATGCCTTGGCCGGAGCAGTCGTCTAAACTTCAAAAACAATCAGGACACACAACACCCTTTCTACTAGCTAAAAAAGATGCAAACCTAAAAATAGGTTTTCAAAATAGACCCGGCATTGCCCAGATATCTGAATAACATATATTATGGAAGCGGATCTCAGTTGACGCAAGGAACTATTGTTTGCATGTGCTTTGAAGTTATTATTATGAAAAAAGGAAAGCAGCCAGAACATAGGATACTTTATTGGCATAATTTACTATATAATATCTACATTTAACAAGTTTTGGCAGACAGCCAGGATGATGAAGGCCACTGGTGACTTGGGCCTTTTATCTGACATAAAAATACATTGTACAGCCAGACCTATCAGTGTACCAGATTTCAAGTTTCTACCTGGCGTTGCTTGGGCCCCTAAAATATATGTCTCTGAGGTAATCATCTTAAAGTAGCAGGCTGGCTAGGCCTGTAAATTAACCTTTAAACAAATTAAATTCATTTCTTTTTTTCCTCTCTCACACTCATGACAACCCTTCAAGGTAGGCCAGTCCTAGGCCTGCGAGGTAACTTTAAAACAAATTAAATTAGTTTCTTCCCCCCCCTTTCATGCATGGCCCCCCTTTCATGCATGGCCAGGGCTGATTTGAAGCTGTCGCCATAATTTTCCTTGTCCCCACAGAAAACAAAAACTACAACTTCCGGCATGCCTTTTGCTGTGGTGTCCAACTTGCCCAATGGGAGTCCTGCTGCTGAAGCTCATGGGAAGTGAAGTCTGGTTGAGCCAGTCCATGCTACACTGTGCAATCAGTGCCCATAGGTAGGCTGTGAGGGAGCTGGCTTGCTGACTAATGGTTCGCTTGGTTGCCGTTGGCAATGGGCCCAGTGCTGAAGCCTCCTCCCCTCCTGCTCTGGATGGGGCCTAGCAACTGAGGCAGCTGGCCCCAGGCACTCTCCCTTCAGGCCCAGGAGGGTGAGCCACTCCCAGATAATGGCTGCCAAAGCCTGATAAGTCTTCCTTCCTGCCCAAGGCATGCTGGGAGTTGTAGGCATAAACCTAGGCCATGAATAACATGTTAATCTTTGAACACCATCTGAGATGTGGTGGAAGACAACTGGAGAGCAGGCCATCTTAGTTGTGGCACCCTGCTTGTGGATTTCTGAATAAAGTTTATAATTTTTATGTAAAAGCCTGACTATACCATTGAGACAGAAGAGTGAATGGAGGATTGACTAATATAGTTGAGGCTAGAATAGAATGGTGGGCAGGGTTAGTGGCAGTTGGAGAAAGTCAGGTAGGAGAAAAACGGCAGTTAGTGAGAGGTCAGGGTTTGCTCACCCATACTTTATTTTAAATCAGCCACTCTATATGCCAGTACTACACCTCTCAGCATGCATTTGGCAGCCCGCAGGTGCCCACATCCTCTGAGACATCCTCTTGTTGCCGATGCTGCTCCTCGATAGAGCGTTGAAGAGTAGCATCACCAAGGAGTGGAGGTAAGCAGCTATCAGTGGACGCACCCAGCTCTGGCCAACCCTGCTGGGACTGCCTTGGCCTGTGCTTCTTGCCCACCAAGTGCTACAACAGGAACCTGTACTGAAGGGCTGGGGCTGAGCTGAACACTTCCCCCCCCTTTGTCGGGTCTGTTTCTGGGCATGCACAGAGTGCACCCCCTCCCTCCCTCTTAAGGACAAAGGCTACACACTTGTGATAGCCAAAGTGAAGCCATCTTTTGCTTACTCGCATAGAATGATGGGACTGATTGCTGGGAATGATTGTTTGGAGCCGAGAGCAGCCTATGCATGTAGCAGATAGAAACAAAGAACGGCCTAACTCGGCCTTGGCTGGAACTGGAACATTCCCCAGAAGTACAGAGCGAACTGATATCTTGTCCTAGTAGGCGCAATAATGAGCTAGTGAACAAGGTGGTCCTTGGCAGTAGCCCAAAGGGCGGTGGCTCACATTGAAATGCATTGAATTTTGCTTGCACTTGCGCTGTATAAAGCAATGACATAGGGTGCTTACTGTAAAAGTATATAAGGGGGGGGGGGGCTTGCGTGCCCCGAGGTGTGACTCTGGTGAGCTGGGAGCTTGCTAGAGTGCACCCGCTCAGCTGAACGTAATAAAAGTGCGTTGGACCAGATCTTTGGAGTCTGTGCTTCTTAGTGGGAATTGGCATATCTCCTAGGAAAAGAGCCTGGACTTATTTTTGTCCAACAAAACTGGCGACTCTGCTGGGACTATTCTAGTAGCTCCAAAGACCACGGCCCCCGTTGAAGGCCAAAGATAACGACGTGCGCACCGGTTGCCTTTTTTGAGCACCTGTCGTTACTTTTGGAGCACAGGAGTGTGCCAACTGGCCTGGAGATTCTAGAGAGGGTCCCTTATAGACACAGATGATCTTGATCCACGCCCGGGTGCCAATCAAGTCGGATGCAACTGCTGCAGAAAACGGGTAAGAGCAATTCTTTATTTGGGGTTCTTGGAAAAGGAGTAAGGTCGTAGGGACTACTTCTAGCAGAGAACAATTAATGAAAGAAATGCCTCTGTGGTGTGTATTGGCAAAAGGCAGCTCTTGGAAAAGAGGCAGCGTTGCGAGGGACGGTCTCTAGTAGAGAGCAAAGCTTTCAAAGCTATGGGGATTATGGTTTTAAACAGAGTAAATTCAAAAATGGAGAAATTCAGAAGTCCATTTTAATGTTTGGTGTTGTAGTATTTGTGTTTGTGTTTTGTTATTGTCTGAAAAAAACCAAAAAGGCCTTAAATCAGTAAAGTTTTGTAACTGAATGCAGTCCATGGGCATTGGGACCAATTTAACCTCTAAACAATCTCCTCCCCCTGGATGGCTTTTAACTGTAAAGCTTTGGTGGTCAGACGCAAGGCGGTGCCTCGATCCCGGTTTTGAAACCCACTCTGCCTGATGAGATTTTGGACCCCCTCCCCCATCCAGATTTAGAGGCAGGGAACTGGCTGAAAGAGGCAGAGGCAGAACTGCTGTAAAATGGCAGTGAAAGGGTTAATGGAACTGCCTCCATCAGACAGAAAAAGATAAATGTATTAGAAAGACAATGAGCATGGCTAAGATTTAGAGATTATGTGAGGCTTGTCGGAAGCAGAAAATAGAGAGAGCAATGGACAAGAATGTGTTTGAGAGAAAGCAAAGAAAGGGGGGAAGGAAGGGGGTTTCAGGCAAGTTTGCAAAAGAGAAGGCAGCAGGCAGAAAGCATTTCTGATTTATCTCCTCCCATGCTACGATCGGAGCCAGCAACAGAGAAAGAGAGAAAGAGATAGGAGCAGAAGAAAGATAGAAAAGGACGTGGCTGAAGAGAGAGAGAGAGACATACCCAAGTTTTTTTTCCAGCTTCTTTTACTCGGAGGAAGCTAGCAAGGGGGGACGGAAGATGCGGGCTGGAGGCTGCTTACGAGTACAGGACAAAAGCTGTTATTACAAAGGGGGCGGTACCTATCCAACACACCAATTTGAATGCAGCCCAGCCTGTCCCATTGCCTTGTTAGGACGGGACATTCTGACAAAATTGCAGGCAGAAATCAGCTTCGAAAAAGCCAGATATTAAAGTGAGAAAGAGAGAGACGCTGTAATTTTTCAGCTTCTCCCCCACCTGCTTATCCCTTTCTTGGCTATAAGATTTCCAGTGGACAGAGGGGCCTGGGGCCTGAGAGGATAAAGGTGATCCAGCACCCCACACCGGGCTGCCCATGGGCACTGCCTTTCTGGGACTAACTGGCCTTGGCAGACGGTGGGTGCCAGATGATGGAGAGAGCCAAAAACTGCTTTCTGAGTCATTAAGCCAAGATGGCTTGAAATGGAAAAAGCTTTTCAAGATCTCAAAAGAGGTCGTCATGTCTCCACTCAGTAGCTGCTACTGCCCTCATTGTACAGAGGCTGAGAAGCTGACTTTGGGAGCTGATATAGAGGTGATAGCCCCACATGGTGTGCCTCAGATTCTAGGCTCTGGAGAAGGCGAAAGATACCTGAATGTCATGGCCCCATCTGAGGAATCATCCTCTTGGACCCTGAATTGGGGATTTTGGACATTGCAATCCCGTATGTTGGAGAGTTTGGCACTCCATGCTTTATTGGGGTTAATTTCTTGGGAATAAATAGTCCGTTTTGCTGGCCTTATTCCCAGACATTCCTAAGATAAAAAGTTTTATTGGCTGGTTTCCCAGAAGAGAACACTGAACCCAGCTCGTCATTCACACAAATACAGCATGATTGCCTAGAGGTCCTCAATGAATACGACACCTTGCCCTGACCTGGCCTGTAGAAGCAGCTTCGCAAAGCCACAGAAGCACAGAAAGAAGACCAGAGGAAAGAAAGAGGCTGCGATGATAGGAACAACGTGGATAGGTTTGGCGAAAGAAATGCCATGCCCAAAGCCCCAGTATACTAAAGAAGAAGAATACGCCCTGAAGATCAGAGGGACCAAAGATTCTACAGGATTGTGGATATTGGAACGTGGAATCATTGTTGTACTCATAGCCCTCCTGCTACATCTCTTGGAAGACCTGCACTACAAGCAAGGACATGTCCTCGTGGACTTTTTAAAGAGAATGGTCTATGGCCTGAACATGCATGCAAGAGCTCAGAGGATTACAGCCAAGTGCATTAGACTTTGCAGAGATGCCCCTTGCAAAGGCTATAAGTACATGCTAGTTTTTGTTGTCCAGTTAACAGAGTGGTTGGATTACTTTCCTACTCAAACCTGTCAGGCTAGGGTGGTCACAAAAACCTTGCTAACAGATCTGATACCCCGTTTTCCCTATCAGAAGTCATAGGATCAGATAGAGGGAGTCATTTTGTGTCACAAGTAACTCAACAAGTTGCAAGAGCCCCAGAATACAATGGGACTTACATACCCCTTGGTGTCCACAGAGTTATGGACAGGTAGAAAGAATAAATAGGACCATAAAAGAGTCATTGGTCAAAACGTGTGCAGAGACTCATTTGAAATGGGTAGATGCCCTCCCAATAGTTTTGACAAAAATTAGGAAAACACTTCACAAGGGTCTTAAATTGTCACCTTTTGAATTCCTTTTTGGGTGTTCATCACGTGTTTTACCACCAGGGCTAAGGGAAACTGTAACTTGGGAAACTGTAACTTGGATGTGGGAAAGTGAAATGTTGTGGAATTATGTTACTGGCTTGCAGTCTGTTTTGTTTCAGCTTCATCGAGACGCGGCAGAGTACCAATCCCTTCCGCTCGATCAGGTGGTGCATCCCTTCCAGACTGGGGACCAGGTGATGGTGAAGAAGTGGTAGTGTGATCCATTAACCAAAAGAGGGAAGGCCCTACTCGGTTGCCTTGGTGAGCCACGCAGCTGTAAAACTGTTGGGGTAGGATCGCTGGACCCACCATAGATTGAGGAAAAATACAAGTTTCCTAAAAACCTCTGCGCCCCCGATTCCGGACCGGGAGGCCACAGGCACCAATCCTTTGTGTTCCCCCACTCCGGAAGCTGAGGGAGCCACAGGAGAAGATACTGAGTCATCGTGGGAATTTCAGGGCCTGGATGGCCTAAAGGGTTTGTTCCGAAGGAAACATTGAACATTGAATGGGAGGGACAGGTGGGGCCAGAATAACAGAGGGACATACCACTGTTTTCCACAGGCCTAAGCCACTATTACCTCCATTCTTGGCTCGTTTGTGTGTAAAAGTGTGGCATCAAACTTGGGATCAGGAGCCAGTAGTTAGTCAAAAGCTGCCTGAACCTTTATTTGCAGAGCCTCAGGGTTTGTACCTCCCTATAGAGCGGGAGAAGTAGAACAACCATTTTGCATCCCGGTACCTGAAAGAGGCTGTTGCTTTTTATTAGACTCTAATTCAGCCTGTTAATAGTGGAAAGAGACATATGACTGGTTTGTGGTGGGAAATACTAATCTTTGTCATTCTAGCCCTAGGAATCTTGGTCTGGATTTGTAAAAATACTCCCTGGCTGAGAGGACAAAGAAGAACAAAACATGATGAAATTAATTTGGTGGATTTGGTTGGGATGAAAGTTAAGCCTCCCTGCTTTGATACCTGTGGGAGGCTTTAACAATAAAGAGAAACTAAAATATTGGCCACCCCTTTCACAAAGCATATCAGCAATTAGCCACAATTGGCAATCTCAGTTCCTGTTGGATATGTCATCAACTGAGATCTCCAGAAATAGACTTACAACTTGTCCCAATCCCTGTGCCCTTAGATTTGTGGGTGCATCCAGGGCAGCTTGGATGGCTTGCCTCACATTTCTATCAGTGGGGAGACACCACAGGGTCAAATAGAAAACCAGGAGGGTGGGACCGAAACCCCTTGGCAGATGGATTGCCTGAGTTTCAGGCATACCCAAGCGAGGTCAAACACCCCATTTGTTTTGAACATGCAAATGGAACAGGTAAAAGAATCCTCTTGTGAAAAAGTGTTGTATTTTGATTCTGAGGATAGGAGAATAGAACCATAGGAGAAACGTATAATGAGGAAAGTAATGTGACTAACTGTGTTGGCCCATATAGTTTCCCTGGTCTACCTCCCTATGAATTAAACAACCTAACTCTAGAGAATTTGAATTTCACCAATGGTGAATGGAGGAATGAGAGTACAGGACTGTATAATAATATAGCCTGTATTTCTTCACAGAGAATGGGAAACCATGACTGGAGTATATAACTACACACAAGAAAAAGGATGTCCTAGTACTAACACCTCTAGATCCCACATAGTACAAGGGACAATCTTGAGAAACATACATGCTTCCATATTCTGTGGTTACAAAATAGTTCTAAATAGAACACCACAATTCAAAAATGGACAGAGACTAACATGACAGCCAGATGTGCAGGATTTAACCACACCCATAACTCACAGGGTGGATTCAGCTGTCTTATATCAAATGGAAAGCGAATGAGAGGAAGTTTTTGAATCTAATCTTAAATCAACCTGGTGTATTCTTCCTAGGTGGTCAACAATCCTACAAGGTGTTACCTCAGGGATAGAAAGGGAGGTGCACCCTAGCTTTAGCAGTTCCCTGGGTTGAAATTCATCAAGATTTGACTGCAAAGCATGTGCTTAATCTGGGAAGTTACAGCCATCGAGTACTTCGGGATACCTCAAGAGAGGAAAAATCCTTTGGTCAAAAGGAGCAGTAGATTCCATTCTTGGGCCCGCTGGTTTTTGCCCTGGCTAGGATTGGAACGGGCAATCAAAAATATATCCTGAGAACTCAAACTTGCATTTAATGCAACTTTGGATGGGCTTACATGGCTTCAACAAGAGATCAAATCACTAGGTGCGGTAGTAGTTCAAAATAGAATAGTATTGGGGACGAATCAGCCAAGATGTGAATATCATTAAAGATTCTGTTAAAATGTTCCATGACATTGGGGTCCCAAAACCATGAAATTTCTGGGATTGGCTGACTGGTTGGCTCCCTAACTTTGGACGGCTTAAAAATATAGTTGTGCTAATAATAGGAGTGTTTCTGATTTTTCTATGTATAATCTGCTGTTTTCCTTGTCTAATGGCTTTAATTCATCATATGCAAGAGGCTGTATTGCATCGCCAAATGCTTATGTTGTACCAAAAAGTAGAGGTAAAAGAATATTAAAGATCTTAAAATGCTTTTAAGGGGGGAATTGATAGCCAAAGTGAAGCCATCTTTTGCTTACTCGCATAGAATGATGGGACTGTTTGCTGGGAATGATTGTTTGGAGCCGAGAGCAGCCTATGCATGTAGCAGATAGAAACAAAGAACGGCCTAACTCGGCCTTGGCTGGAACTGGAACATTCCCCAGAAGTACAGAGCGAACTGATATCTTGTCCTAGTAGGCGCAATAATGAGCTAGTGAACAAGGTGGTCCTTGGCAGTAGCCCAAAGGGCGGTGGCTCACATTGAAATGCATTGAGTTTTGCTTGCGCTTGCGCCGTATAAAGCAATGACAGGGTGCTTACTGTAAAAGTATATAAAAGGGGGCTTGCGTGCCCCTAGGTGTGACTCTGGTGAGCTGGGAGCTTGCTAGAGTGCACCCGCTCAGCTGAACGTAATAAAAGTGCGTTGGACCGGATCTTAGGAGTCTGTGCTTCTTAGTGGGAATTGGCATATCTCCTAGGAAAAGAGCCTGGACTTATTTTTGGCCAACACTTGCTTCCCCCAGATTCTGAGAAATCAGCGATATCAGGATGGAGTGCCTTTGACCATATTTGGCCCCTCAAAGTCATGATGTTGTATCTAGTTACATTTTAAAACCATGCAGATGGTGGGAGGAGGCACCGCAAATGGATGCAGCCCATTTATGTGGGTTGTTTCCTTTTCTGTGGAATTGGGTTGACTGCTCGAGACCAACCATAGGAGTTGGAGTTGTAAAAGACATGCAGTAGCCACTCATAATGGCCGCCAAAGGCCAGTAAGTCTAGCCTCCTGCCCAAGGCATGCTGGGAGTTGTAGGCATAAACCTAGGTTTTTATTAAATTCTTTAAAAATACTTAAAACCCCAAAATTCATGTTTTTAGTTTATTTCTGGTACATTGTACAGCCAGACCTATCACTATGTCACCGTGTCAAGTTTCTAACTCATTTGGAAGTGGGTAAACATTTCTGGACATACGTAATGCACACATACGTTCCACTTTATAGGTAGAGACTATCTGTCAGGTACCTTGAACAGGAGCAGTCTTGCCAGAGATGCAGATATATTGCAACGTTTTGATACAGTTTCCCCATCCCACCTTTGGAAACCCTAATAATACATTTTTAAAACCTGTGCCGCTAATACTGAGCATAATCAACAACAAAGCAAATAGCTATCATGACAACATTTTCTTCTGGATTGACTGCTAATATCTAACACTGAATAAGGCAAAGTGAGTTTCTCTTCTTTCTCCTTTAAGCCTTCCACTCCCCCACACCATGTCCATTAAGCATTTTTAAAATTGTAAATCCTCTGAAGGAGAGACACATCACTACTGGGAACTATGCAATGCTTGATGTTACTAAAGAAATGTACTTAAGAGTGGGAGAGCAGTTTTAAGATCTGCAAAAGTTGGAGTTCTTCAGTTTTAGACACAGTTATTTCAATCCTTAGACATTCAAACACATCAATTACCCTTTTATTACACTTGGTTCCTTGCATACTAGATGTTTTATCCAGAATAGATGTGATTCATTCACTCAGTCCTTTCTTACAGAGAATCTAGATGACATTATTGGCAACCCATTGCACTCCTCTGCTTTCCACAGTGCCTTCCTGTCTTTTTTTCCAGGCTTGTTACATGGCAATAATTTTAACTTTAAATCAAATTGCAGTGCCAGCCTGTTCACGAGGCACTGGCAAAATGTTACTGAGACATTTCCCTGCAACTGACCCTTTAATCAGCAGTTTCCTCTTTGCTCTCTTCTTTTAAAGCAGCATCTGCCTGTTTAGTTAATTGCTTCTATTTTTTTGTGTGGACAAGCATGAATGAACCAGCCCTTAAATTAGTCTGTTCCTGTTCCCTGCAGGCAGCGCAAGAATTCCTGGTTTCCTTATTAGAATGAGATGAATCAGACATCACTATTTTAAAAAATTACTTGCTGTAATCTATCATCTATCTATCTCCATCTAGTAAGAATGCAATAATCGATTTCTTATACATTTTCCATTTCTTCTATTTCTTATACATGTCCTTTCATTACTATTCTCGGTTCCTTATTACAAAAAGAAAATAATTTAATTCAGGGACAACCATGAATCCCTACGCTGCACCCAACACCCAAATGAACAGCACTGTCACTCACCCCCATTTTTGGCAGGACACTTCATCTTCCTGCAGAACAAATCTCTTCCCTGAGGCTGGGTGGCATTTCTCCACCTCCAAATCCTACCTTCTTAAAGTAGAACAACCCAATCGCTCCTGCGCATGACAGTAGTCATACCTTGAGTTATAATTAGTGCTGGGCCGAATCCTGCCCCATACGTTCGGGAACTTTCTCTCTCCCTGTGGAAGAGGCATTGTTTTTTCTGCCTCTTTCAGCGGGTGGGGGGGGGGAGATTCAGATAATTTTCTCCTTGGGGAGGGGTACAGGGCGTCCTCATACCTTTTTTAAGTTTAGCTGGTTGCTGAGGGGCCTTATTCCTATTTTTTAGTGTTTCAAAAAAACACCCCTCTTTCCCTGGCATTTGGAGGAGTGCAGCAGTTCTTAGTGAATGCCTGTTGGAGACCATGTGACCTTGTCCTCTCCAGTAAGCATTCAGGAACAGCTCCTGAAAATGCAGGGGTGGTTTAAAAAAAAAAAAAAAAAGAAGGAAGACCCCTCAACAACTGGCTACATTTTAAAAAGTATGTGGAAACCCTGTTCCCCCCCCCCCCAGGAGAAAATTCTCTGAAATTCTCACATCTCCTGGCCTCTTTTGCCCAATGTTTCATTCCCCCCCTCCCACCCCCATGAAATGCCAAACATGGAATGGTCAAAAATTTTCAACACAGCACTAATCATAATGAGGGCTGGAAAACCTTCAGAAGTTGCTCCCCAACCAGCCTGGCTAATAGTGAGGGATGATGAGTGTTGCAGTTCATCAGCTTCTGATGAGCCAAGGGTTCCCCATCCCAGCGTTAATGAAATGGCCTGTAAACCACCAGGTTCTACGCATATGACCTTACAAGCTTTGGACCATCCATGCTCCATTTCATACTATTCTGTCTATGAAGTGCTGTCCTTGCACAGCAGTTTTGTCTCAAATGTGTCTGCAACTACCTTGCGAGCAAGACATAAGACCATTCCACTCAATGTTAACTCTGATATCCGATGATCTGTATATGTATGTGTATATATATATATATATATATATATCCCACATCAACTTTTAGGTGGATGTGTGATAAGTATCCCTGCTGGAAGTCCTTCTCACATACATCATGCAGAAGCTGCATAGACTCAAAGACCAGCGCCTAATAAGGAATTGAAAGTCACTGCACGTAGGAGATAACAAAGTGCTGGATCTAGGCAACAGCACCAGGAAGTTCAGGTGTTTGTTTAATATTCAGTGTGCATATTCTTAAGTAGTCCATGCACATTTTTACAAATTTACATTAAATGTTGCTGCACTTTTTTCGGACCCTGTAAAGAGAGATATCTTCAATAATAGGCAATGGGACCAGTGAAAAGAAGGGGGGGTGGAAACTTACCAAAAAAGAATTAGAAAGACATTAGTAAAAAAAAAAAAGACTTATCTTTGCATCTGCTATTTCAATAAAATGCTACGAACACAGTGCAATGTTCTCCCCCCCCCATTGCCACATGCATTGCTTTTGGCAAAAATAACGTTATGTGTTTTTAAAGCACTTTGAAAACCAAAGTGATAACCTGAGAAAGCACTAAAATGTAACAGAGATATCTAGATGTATATTCACATTTCTATAGATACATTTGGTTATATTTGTGGCTTTCGAAAACAGTAGAATAAAATATGCATATACTTATATTAACTCCACAGCCAGAATTAGATTTATGGAGCATTTTTACCTAATGCTACTTTTCTGTATTTAGTAAAATTGTATTTTTCCTCTCACTTCTGAATATATATAAAACATAATTCCAAAGATATGCAAATGCTTAAGAATAAAAGGTAGCTGCATTTAAGATAACAGAACACCATTGCTAAACACACTGAAACAAGTTAACACTGAAAATGCAATTTCAATCATTTATATATATATATATTTAAAAGTCTTCTATTAATGATACATTTATCACAACCAAGCTGCCATACAATTGTCACAAATTTTGATTTGTTACAGATTAAGAGCAATGGTTTGGTGGGCTATATTGGACCACACATGGATAATGAGATGGGGGGGAGGGGAACCTCTTCTTATATTCAACAAACTGCAGAACTATATATCAGAATCTATCTGCATGGGTGCCGTTCCATTTAACTCAATGGTTCTTACTTGCAAGTAAATGTAGAAGTGAGTTTCCATTCTTACAGAGAAGCCCCTCATTCTGACAATAGTGGTATGCAACTATGTAGGATTGCTTAAGTAGAAAAATACATTTACTACGATGAATATGATTGATGCAATCCAGTCATAAGGAACCTTCCAGCATAAAAATACATACGCACACGCTCAGTGTGATCATTCACATACACACACCTGACTAGAAACCTAAACTTTCCAGAGATGCTGCATCACTTCTGCTTTCCATTTCTAATACAATCAAATATGTGTCCCGTAGAAAATGAGCAGGAATATTATACTACATGGGAGTGCTTCTCAAACTGTTGGGACAGCCTTTCTTATGCAATGTGGAACACCTGAAAATGAACCATGAGTTCTAAGAAATGGCATCTGGGTGACTGGATGCCCACAGCGGAGGATCCTCATTGTTCCACAAGAGATTTGTGAAGATGTTGGCATCCCGTCTACTTTGGTCATCCTTCAACCTGATTTGGCAATGAAGATCAGAAAACCTGTTGCTTTGTTCTACATATACTTTCAGGATGTTTGTGTTATCAGCAGCAACTGTTTTGTGAATGGCCACTGGTAATAATGTCATTGTCCCTGTTTGTACTTTCTGCATTTAATTTCCCTCTGACCTAACTCACTCCCATTACAGCATATATACCGTGAATATATACCTGAAACTTTCAATAATACTCCATGTATCTGGAGTAGGTATAGTCTACAAAGGCTTGTGCCAGAGTAAAGTTGTTCATCTTTAAGGTGCCACATGTTTTAATTAAGATTCTGTTTTTAATTTAGATCTTAATGTTAGCTGCCTTTAATGCCATTTTTTTTTGGCAGAAAGGCAGGATATAAATAAAGTAAATAATAAATAAGACCCAATAGAGCAACACAGCTACACCTCTGGAAATTTTGTGTGTGTGTGTGTGTGTGTGTGAGTGTCTTTAAAAGGAGCTCTGGACTGTTCTATTTCTCAGTCCTCTAGATCTTTCCACACAGCAGCAGGAGACTGTACATAATTGTGTGCACATGAGAATCCCTGATTGCTCACCTGTGAAATAGATTATTGGTGTTGAGTTAAGATGGCCACTAAATGGTGTAAGATCAGAAGTCGGGCCGGGGAGGGGCTAGGCCCAAAACAATTGACAAATATTGCTGTAGCTACAAACAAGTATAAGTAATATAGATGACATTTGCAGTAGACAGACAGCATGCTATTTTATAGTGCAAAAAGATTTAACTTTTAGGGGGAAAGGCCATGGAAGTCAAAGAACTATGGCATCAGGAAAAGGTCACAATTATTCCGATAGTCACCTCGGTCACTGGCATCACATCAAAAAACTATACAGAAAACCTTCAGAAACCTGGCCTACCAAAATACATCCACACCAACATCCAGAAAGCAGTCATACTTACAACATGCTCAATTGTCAGGAAATTCCTGAATCTGTAAAAGACAGCATGACTTGGCAAAGCCTGTCATGTCCGTCTAGAAAAACTGCCACGAGTGAGAAAGAGATAAATCATCATCATCAACATCATCATCATAATAATAAACCAGTATTTGCACCATGGAACCCCAAGTTCTGCCCCCCCAAAAATTAGTTCTTAAGCAAATCTGCAGAATTTATGTTATTTGCTATAATTAATTCTGCAACATTAACTATTTTGCAGAATTTATTCTGTTTCTGCTATTCATACAGAGAGGCAAAGAGTTATACTGGAAATTGCATTCAACAATTCTACTGGCTTCTGAGATTTCACCCAGCACTACCCCTATATTTACAAGCACATTTTCACATAAGGGCTGAAAACCTGATTTTAAAAAAAAGAAAAGCTGAGATTCTCAGGAAGTTCAGGAAGCCATAACCATATTCTATAGCAAAACCGTATACCATTCGCTTTGCTTAGGGTTGCAAATAATGTATTATTTCCTGGCAAATTCACACTAGCAGATCAGCAGCTGCCTTCATATGGGCTGTGGGCAAATGCTGCCACAGTTTCTTGAATACTTGTGCAATCAGCTGTAGGTTTGGTCCATACAATCATTAATTCCCTGCCAACGTTGTATCAGTGATGAGGATTTGGTGTTTGTTTTTGTTTTTTGCATTGCTGCAGTTTTTATTTACAATGAGGAACCTGTGTATTATTTGTTTAAGTCTTTCTTTGACATGACCTGTGCCCAATGCAGAATAAGCTGTTTCAGATATTAAAAGTTACAAGAAGAAATCTCCACCAAAAATGTCCCTCAGGGTTAACAAATCATGCGAGAGTTTGCCTAAACAGATCCCAGCCACTAAACAGATCCCAGCCACCATTTCCCACATTTTCTGTATTGACTTAACAGTTCCAGGATCCAAAGCAAGATGCAAGACCCTCTAAATATTGTTGGACTACATCTCCCATCATGCCTCACCATGGACCATGCTGGCTGGGGCTGATGGGAACGGAGGTCTGACAAGACCCCTGATGCAAGAGGAAGAGACTCAAGGAAGAAACAAGGAAATTCCCACCACTTCCACCATACAGTTCTGTGACAGGTAGCCTTCTCAACCCAGACCAACCAAGCTCAGGTCCAGACCCAAGTGTGAGTTCATTTGTGCACGCCTCTTCAAATTCCGAAAGTTCCCACAAATGCAGTTATCATTACCATTGTTACCTTATCCCTATCAGTGATTGCTCTCTTTCAGGCAAGTTATAAAGGCAAGCTGAATATAAATGTTTTGTCAGAAAGACTGCTATTCTATTTAGATTGTATGTTATTTGTTGTTTTTGGATTGTGGCTTGTTTTATATTTTTAAAATGATTTTATGGTTTTAATTTTTGTGAACCGCCCAGAGAGCTTCGGCTATAGGGCGGTATAAAAATGCAATAAATAAATAAATAAATATTCAAACAATAAAGAAAGGGTTCTAAAAGGACTAAATACAATCACCTCAGGGCTCCAGCACTGACTGAATACGTACACATATTGAGGCTACCATGCAGAATTTCAGGCTTCTGCTACTCACAGGGACCCTGCCCACCCACATCTGTACACATGCAGCACAGTGTGGTTTTCAAAACTGCTCGGGCATGATGTACTAGATAGTTTCAGGCATCCCGAGCAAGGAAGGAACATTGTTATTATCACTACACTTAAGCAACTTTGAAATGAGTCATAGGGTATGGTTTTGTTTTGTTTTACATTTATGGGAATTATCTCTTCCTTCCTTTGAAAGCTGAAGTGCCTTGGGTGGTTATCAGTTCCAGCCATGTAGTGCCACCCAGGGGCCAAACGCAACATCATCTCAGATTGCCATTTCGCTGAAAGGCTACATGGAACACATCCAGGACTGTTGTCCTGTGCAGCTTTTCGTCCCCTTGCTATATGATGGTGGGGCCTTGAAATGCCCATTTGCCATTCTCCTCCCCACACACACACATACACACACCACCCCTGCCGGCTTGTAAAAACAACAACAAGTGAGCTTTTAAAGCATAACAACCAAAGGGCCACCAAAAATACAAAAACCAATTACATCAATAGAGTGACAGTGTACAGGTACTGGTTTATGGCTGCATGCCCAACGCATGGAGAAATGTGACTCATAATAATAAAGTACAAAGGGGGGGGAGAAGATAAAGCAGGAGATTACAGACCTTGCCGTAGTTTGATAAATGGCACTCTACTTCACTCTGCTTATTGTGTACTTCATACCTTGCTCCTGCATATGGAAGAGAATTTTATTAAAGATTTAGCCACGGTGCTAGTGGTGGTGGTGACTGTCTCACAGTAATTTTCCTACAAAGTAGTTTAATCTATCACAGGGCAGACAGTGCACCTTCTTACCATGTATCATTTCTGTCTATTGAGTAAGTGCTATCCAAATGCAATTTCTTTTCATTTTTGGAACCTGTGATGCATATTCAAGATACATTTCCTCTTTTGTCGGTGGCCTAAATTAGGAGCTGTATAAAAGGGGGTGGGGGAGATCACTAATAAATAAATAAATAAATAAATAAATAAATAAATAAATAAGTAAACTAACTATGGTTGTGTGGCGGTTTGGGTTTTGTTTGTTTTTTAAGGCAACAACTGTTCTTTTGAAGGCACAAGATATTGTTTTGGTATGTGAAAATAGCATCCTTGTATTACATTCTCTCCCTTTTTTTTGAATAGTATAGAATTATTTACCCTATGTCTTGACATCATCATAGGTTCTGGTTCTCCCCCACCCCAGCTCGTTTTTTTATATTATTGGCTGCTACAGGCAAGTACACAATGTGGTTATATAATAATGCATTATTATATAACAACTAGTAGCAGCTTCTAGCCTTCTTTTGAGTATCACAATGTGGTTATGTCAAGACACAGAGCAAGTGATCCTATGTCAGGTGGCGGTAGGAAAATGCGACATGGGGAAGGCCACATTTGGTAGCATTTCTGTATAAAGCAGAAAGGAGAATTCACTCCTAGCACTCTACTCATGATAACACTTTGTTCCTTTTGGGGTAGGAGTGCTGGAAGACACAAATGGTTGGCCCAAATTTTGACTCACATGGCCAAACTTTGTTTTTCATTATGCTCTTCTGATTAATCATTTGAATGTTCTGGGCCAAAGGTGGGCAACCTTTCTGGGCCCATTGGCAATTTGATAAACTGTCATGGGCACCCCATAAAATGGCTGTCAAGAGAAGCTTGGCTAGTCACAAAAGACAAATCATCTTCCCAAAAGACTGAGGACAAGGCAGAGGCAGAGTTTGAGCCCTAGCTCTCAAAATGAAAACTCTGAACCCACAGTTTTCAGTGTCAACACAACCTTATTTCACAGAGGAAAAACTCCACCCCTCTGTCAGCAGACGCATTCCTCCCATCGCTTTTTCTCTCTCTCATTCTGGACCACTACCCGTACACTTTCTCTGACCCTGGCTCATCACCCATCGATTCCCTCACACATACATAAAAACACTCATGCCCACACACGCAGCCACTTTGGCGGGTATCAAGGAAGCTGTCTGGGGCGCACTTGGGCCCATGGGCATCATGTTGCCTACCAATGCTCTAGACACATTCCAGAAATAGATGTGGAGAAATGATTGTTCATCATATCATGCGCTTACCTCAGTTGTGGTGTCATATCTTTGTGTACTGGGACTTTAGAAATAATAGATACCTAAGTTTGAAGCTTTAAAAGCCAACATATACAACATAGTTCTATTATAAGCATAAAACTAAATGTACTCCCTGTATTTTATTTCCAGAGTGCCCGTAAGTCTACTAATCCAGTAAAAGTGGACTAGTTTCCATACAAAGGCTTAGACCCCACATCATCCATGCACAGGCAGAAGGCTCTTCCAATCTTCTGTTACCAACAATTTCCCCCTATCCAGCTGCAGACCCTTGCACTGTATTGCATACATGTCGGACGTTGGCCAGCCCTCAGGAGCAGCTGTTCAGGAGCTGAGAGGAGATGGGGATCCCTCAGTGGACATGTAGCTTCTTTGGATCCAGGCCAGGAACTTCAGGCTAGAATCATGGAATGGGTCCATCAAAAACAGTGAATACTATATCGGTAACATTTAAGTGACCAGCCACCAAACCAACAAAAAAGCAACTCAACTTGAGTTGGCTGCTCCTACGTCAGTTTGGTTATTGTAATCGTTCTGGGGCATTATCCTACACTCTGTAGGTCATTTCTTTTTGCCATGGATGTGTAGCCTCCATTATAGTTATATTATATATATATATATATATATATATATATATATATTTCATGCATGAAGTGAGAGCAAACAAATACATCCTTTTATATAGCTAAAGACACTCCAGGCAACATCAGCAACAGGGTTGCATTTTGGCTTAAAATGAGAGACTAAATTTTTCTTTTTACCCCCAGGAAAATCACATGAGGCGAGCTTTATTAATGTTCAACACCGGATAAATTCCAACTGTACCTTTTCATCCTTTTTTTTTTTTTTTTGCTTTATATCAAACTAACAACATGTTACACAAGTCCTGTTTGATAATGGAAATGGTTGCCATGTATACCATGTCCTCTTTTCATGCTATTTCTGACAGTAACTGTACACTGAAGAGCACGGTATGGGAAGAAAGCCAACGTAGACAGATCTAAGCTGTGCAACATGCAAACTATAGTCTGCTCTCTTCTGCCCACTGTGATATCAGGATGCCGCAACTCCCCATGCAATATGGATTTCAGTCTACTATCAAAGATCATTTCTTTGTGTTAACTTAGCCTGTCGTTACACCCATAGGTTTAGCTCAGTCTGTTCATCCTAGACATAATCAAAATGTCTCTCTCCCTATTCTATTCTATTCTGTTCTATTCTATTGTACTCAGGAGTACAAAGCATTAATTTAAAGGAACTACAAACTTATAAATCCAGGAAATTTAGTGTTTAGAGTCTACTTTAAAATTGATAATGTTCACAGTTCATTCAGACCGCACAACATTACAATGTATTGATGTGATATAATATTCATAACGTACAATGGGCCTTTGTGGTTTAGCTATAAAAGACATTAGACTTTCTTCACAAAACAGTACTACTTAGAAGTAATGTAAATATTAATCCTTATAAATATGAATGGTTCTTCCAGCAATGGGAAAGCAGCACCAATACTGGCAACACACCTATAAGCTGTGCAGATTGGGTCATTTCTATGTACATGATAGGGAACATCTGCACCAGAAAAACATCAGCAACCATGACATGCCACTGCCACTGTAAGATCCATACACTGAAGTTTCAGAGAAGACTTGACAGGGCTTGAAGTTTAAATACATGAATCAAGACCAATGCTAAGGTTTTGATCCACTAATAGACTTAGAGAGGCTAATCTTAGGAAGCTAATGCCTTCCCAACATATAACAAATTTATTTGGTCTATGACAGCATTCCCCAACTTGATGTTCTCCAGAGATTTTGAACTATAACTCCCAGCATCCCTAGTCATTGACCAATCTGGCTGGGGCTGATAGGACTTGTAGTCCAAACATCTACAGCGCACTGGGTTAGGAAGGATAGTCATTACTTAATATAACCCACTTCCCTCCCCAAATACCAAAACATATTGCCTATCTACCATTGATTGGGGAAATGGCCATGTATGATATGCAGGTGTCATCCTAAAACAAAACCCATATTCTTCCTTGAGATGTACTAAATACCAGCAAAAATGCAATGTAGAGAGCCCAAATCTATATTAGGTGGTCCCTAGCAGGAAACACTGTGAACGAATGCAGCATAAATATACAACATCCAAACCTCTCTTTTGTATTGTCAAAACAATTTCAGGCTAATACAAACTGGTGGACTAACTTAAAAATGTAGTTGAATCAATTAATACTGTTAGCCAACCTCATAGAATGGAGGAACTTTACAGATGAGGGAAGGCCAACACCCAACATGCAGGCTTATTAAGGAATTAGATAAGGAAATTACTTCTTGTACCTGTATATGAAATATAAGCCTTATCTGAAAATGCTATAGTTTCATTAGTGTCTGTCACAAAATTATATTAGAAAAGCCATACGGGAGGAAATATGTTCAGACTTTGAACACAATTCCAGCTCATCACAGTTTTATATGGGGCTGTTGGCAGTCACCTCCACCATAATAAGCTAGGTCCTTACCATAATGATGCTCATTATGTAAGTGTTTGGTTGGAAGATTCCTCCCTCCACACCTCACAACCATGCAATGTCTAGTACAACCAAAGGTACAAACTGGGTAGGTGATAGGTTTCATCAGATGAACTTGTTTAAGAAATTTATTTGAATGTTCAAGTTCGATGAACGTTCAAAGATTCTTCTTTCAAATACAATGCCTACATCATTATAACAATCAATCAATCACTCAATCAATCAATCAACCAACCAAAGAGCTTACACCAGCTAAATGCAAAAGAAATGTATTCATAATCAGTTGATTGATACTCATTTGATACCAATATATAGTGATGTTTGAAAACCCCTCCTCACAGAGAACTCAGCTTTAAATTCTGTGAATTGGGAAACAGATATCCTTCGGAAATTTTTAATTCCTCCTGGAATTTGGGGGATTCATTGTTCTGAATGCATATTGTACTAGTTAAAGAAGTACTGCACAATGGGAATTGGGATGCCTAAGAATGCTGAAGTGGATTATTACCGTTCCTGCTTATTTTTTTCAGCATGAATCTTCAATCTAAATTGCACTGCAGTATGGAATTCATAGTATTCATGATGGAGCATCACCAAATTGCCATGTAGACAATCTTCAAAGTCATGGTACAGCATTTGTACTAGTATCCTTTGGATACAAACCAAAAACCATGATCCAATAAAACTAGAGAGAGAGAACCTTGTGTACATCCAGAAGTGTCTTAGACGTTTCCACAATGGCTGCATGCCTAGCACAAGAGGACAGATGCATATTAAACTAAAATGCAGCTTTCCTCTTCATCAGCATTATCTGCTGCTGTTATAGAAACTTCTATAAGAAAATCATCAGACGGGGGAATCGCATTTCCCTACCGTCCCTATGGCCTCCTGCTGCTGTCCCTCAATAGTGATGATTTCTTTACACAGAGAAAGAAAGAAGAAGCAGCAATGACCACGTGGCCCAGTGGGTGTTTTTATTGTGTTGCTTTTCCTGCACACAGCAGGAAATAGTGGCAAGTTTCGCTTTAAAAAAAGAAGTCAGATTTACCAGGGTCTATTTTGTTGCAGAGAACAGACCAGAAGAGGTGGGAGTATTTATTTTCCCTGCAGGGGGCCTGGTTCACCTTAAGCTATCTGTAGCGCACCTCCACCTGCTTTTTCTAGCCTCCCTTTACTTTAGGGTATGATATCTTCCCCCGTAATAAAATCATTCTATCTCTCTGTACAGAAATATGCCAGTGTGTTCCAGTGGTTAGAATGTTCAACCTGGGAGACCCAGGTTCAAGTCCCCACTCCTCCATTAAACCCACTGGGTGACTTTGGGCCAGTCCTGGATTCTCAGCCTAATGTACCTCACAGGGTTGTTGCGAGGATAAAATGGAGAGGAGGAGGACCTTGTAAGTCACCTTGAATTCCTTAGATAAAAAGGGGTGGGACATAAATGTAGCAAATAAATAAATATACCACCAAAGCACACTTCAAGCCAAAATGGGAGGGTTAAACACCTTCTTATGTAGGAGTAATTAGGTTTCCTTGGGATATTTCTCCTGCCCCTTTCTGAGCATAAATTTGGGGATTTATATTCTCTGTTAAACATAGATACACCCCCAGATCTGAAGATAACAGTGCCTGTCCACAGTAGAAGTCTGCTGATTCTTTTAAATTTGCCATACTTGTGATATTATTGACTCCTCTTGCATTCTCTGTTGCCTTCAGAGGCACAGTCAATGGCAATGTGTGTAAGCACTTTCTCAGCAGCAGTGGTTCCTATGTGGAACTCCGTGTTCCGAGGGGTTAGGGCATCTTCCTCTTTATCTATATTCCCAAGTGGAGACATTTCATTTTAAACAAACATTTTATTCTGCTGTTACTTAACTTTATTTACTGACATGTTAGTTTTGGTTTGTTCTGTTTTTTTTTCACTTTGTTTTTGGTGCTGCTTATTGATACATTTCCATGATTAGTTATTGCATTTATGCTTTTATATTTATGCTTGAGAGGCTCCTTTTTTCGGATGCGGGAAAAATTGGTAGCATCCATTGCTTTAGGCTCTGTGTGTCTACTGAAGATTCTTATAGCAGTCAGACAACAAGTTTTGAGGAATGGTTCATCAGAACATATACTGCACACACAAGGTTGACATCTCCACAATAACTATGGCAATAACACTAGCTCCTCCATATACAACCAGGAGGCAACCATAATCTTCCATAGCTTTGAAGCAGTGACAGATCATTCCTTTCTTGTCTTGGTACTGGACCAGGGTCTCCTCCAGTTTTTGGAAAGTATCAGGATTTCATTAGAACTTTCCTTTTTGCTAAACAGTATAAAACCAAGGCCTTTTGGTCTCATTACCATTCTTCTAATGATATCAACCACCATTCCAGTAGCACTTTGTTGTCTCGTTTCTCTAGAATTAATAAATATTAAACCACAACATCCAGAAGAGGCTTTTAAGTGTATAACACAATGTCAATAATTCTTACTGGAAATGCCTTAACTAAAGCTGTGGGCCTCATTTCCTAAGACTGCAGTTCTGATGAGAGAAGCATTGATGGCTTAGTAGTGATCTATAGATCAACTCTAAACTCCAAGTCTAGACCATATCATTATAGATTTCTTAAAATATATAAATGAGCAAAACATCAAGATCTCATCCACATACAAAATAAGTTTTTTTTTTATGATTGCATTAGGAATTGCTTTGCCAATAGTGATGAAGGATACTATGGAGCACCAATATGCTGTCACTCATCTGGATGAATAGATATGCAATGTAATTACAATTAAGGACTGGATCTGGTTGAACTGATTCATCTGCTTAAAGTGCAGCCTGCTTTGAACCTGGCCAAATTAAGTGATGTGAAAAGTATTTATAGAACAGTGGAAATACGGTAATTTTCCCTGTGGAGACAAAACCAAAAAAATACCAAAACACTTTCCTAGATGTGCTCAGAAGTACCTTTTAAACTGCTGTCCCTAAATTCAACTTGCTAAAGCAATACAGTGTTTCTGCAGTCATGTTTGCATCTCATTAATATCACTAAAACTGGGCTGCACTGCTCCGATTTGGCTTCTGTCTCTGCTTCAGATTCTACTCATGTGTTAAAGACATTTCAGTAATTTGCCATACGAAATCGTGCTGTCCAGAACTTTTTTCAACTCTTCAAGAACAGTTTATATCCAGCCAAAACACTGCAGAATGCAAATTTGGACAGAACAGGGCACACATTTGCACCTAAGTGCAAACAAAGGTCTGTAACTGCTCTGTGTAGATCAGGCATTGTTGTGCTACACTCATGGAGTGCACAGCTCTCGCTTGCATGATGCTGGAGAGCTTCCCTAGCCCAGACCCTGCAGCTTTGGCACAGGGACTGCACAGATTTTTTCAAGGCCAGAGAGTTTTCCTACACATGGCTTTTCCCCTTAGGCTCAGCAGCTGCAACAGCTTTCCCATTAGGATGGCCATGTTTGCTACATAACAGAGAGCGGTCCTCTATTTGAAGGATTGCCATAGAATAATCCTCTACGTCCAGTTCAAGTCCAGTTTAAAGATAAAGAACTATAAGAAGAGAGATAAAGAACCTTGAAGTTGTCCATGAACCATTAGCATCTGACCAGGAGACTGAGCAGACACACAAGACAACTGGTCATATTGTATTTCTATTTGTAGTAAGTATTTCCAGATTTGTACGTATGCAAAGCACATGTAAATTTTATGAAAATCTGTGCTCTCTTTCTCCATTTTAGTTTTTTGTTTAGGGTTTTTGTTTTGTTTTGGGTGTGTGTTTTTGGTGATGCTTCCGTTCTTCCAAAGCCATGGTGGATTTTTAACAGCTTGTCACTGAAATTCTCCAGCCAAATCTAACTAGGTAAACATCAGTTAGAATCTGCAGAGGCAATCCTAACTTGAAACCTGCAAAGTGGCTCATTTGATCCAAGTTTTGTAATGCATATTTTAAACAGTCTGTAGAGGAGCTTCTTTGCAGAGCATTCCTATGGCCCTATCCATTCATTTCTCTATGTCAAAATGATTCTACAGTGGAGAAATAGAATCCTGCTAGATTCATCCAACTGCCACATACTCATCTGTAAAACATGTGCAATAGGCTCAGTCCACAGGTTTGAATGAATGCATGGAGCTTAGGAAATCTCAAAGAAAGGGAAACTGCCCAGAACAAGGCTGTTCAAGTTGACATCTTGATCACACACCCCTGCAAGGATGAAATTAGTGTTGGCTATAGTGACCAATATTTTGAAGGGGATGGAAAGAAGCCATTTGTTTTTGCTAGGGAGAATGCTGATTTCCTTCTTTCCGACTTTGGAATCTGATATCTTGTCTTTGATTCCAAAATGGGAAGTAAGGAGATCAGCTTTCTCCCAGGCAAAACCAAACAGTTTTTCCCATCCCCCGCCCCCACAAAAATATTGGTCACTATAGCCAAAACTAATTTCATCCTTGCAGGGGCATATGATCAAGATGGTTGATGCATAGGATTTCTTGATGTATCCAACCATCTATCCACTTCCATTCTCCTTCATCAACAGAAGTCTTACAACCATAGCCTAAAGAGAGGGTCATTCATTGTTTTGCATAATGAGACAGCATGGCTCACAGGGGTCCCTTCATTCTCAAAGCAATTTGCCACACAGGGCTCAGTTTAAACCACAGGTCAAAGATGTGAAGTTAGACATGAGGGTCTCTCGGTTGTAAACAGCATGTTTAGGATGAGACATTAATTTCCCCCATGCACAAACATCTCTTAGAAACCTGCAAAAACACAAATTACGCCTACTCAGATGCCAGTGCATAGATTTGTTAGCAATTTACTTTACATCTAAACACACACTTTTTATGTGTCTTTTTAAAACAGAGTCTTTAAAGACCTAGTTAATGTGATATTTTCAGTGCATGCTACAGTAAAGCTTGATCTGCTCTGGTGAATTAGCAAAAATGACACACACATCTAAGATCTGAAAAATCAAATGAGTGCTCATAATCTCAAGGGACTTTTGTTGTGAAACTGGGGGTGGGGGATTACATTGGCAAACAGTTGTAGTTTGATTTACTACTGTGTTACATCTATGTACATAATGATAAATACTCTTCTTCAACCCAGGAATTTATTTATATTTAAAAATAACATGCAGACATATTCAGACGTGTTTGCTGGCATGTTGGTTTTCACCATAAAAACCCACCATACCAGCAAGTGCTAACTGACATTGCACTAGAGGTTGTTTATCCTGGCACAACATGATCTATGTTAGCAATAGCGTCACATTGGATACTGCCTCAAATTTACCAAACACAGCTATGGGATAAATTGGGAAATGTATATTTTTAAACTAAAATCCTACAATGTTTCATACTTGAATGCAACTTATGTTAAATGTACAGAGATACTGTCTATTTACATCCTTGTCTGAAGATAAGAAACAAATTAAGGTAAGGATTAGAAATCCATAAATATACCAATAACAGAAGATTGTGTCTAATAAGTTTCAGGATTTTTAAATCTTCTCCTGGACCCAGGCATGTAATTGATGCTTACTTCTAAGAGCCATTTCACACATCCTGTTCCAAACAAACTCAGACTTGCAAGCAAGTAAAGGACCCACAATCAGCCTCAGAGCCCTGATTAGTAGGTGTGCTTCTGTGTGTATTTGCAAATGTGCCTTTATCCCATTTGCACTTCAAATTTTTAAGTATATGTTCATATTACTGTGCATGACATTTCTTTAAGCACAGGTATGCCATACAAGTCTCTGTAACATGGGAGCAGAATTCAACTATCATGGCAATATACATCAGTAGAAACTTGTAGGTCAAGATAAATAATATACCACCTAACAAGTAATTGTCCTGCCCTGGATTGAAGCTCAGGGGAAGTGAACTTCAGCAGAGTCAGTTTCTGGTTTCCCTGAGTCACGTTAGGTGGAGCAGAGTCATACCAGGCAAGGCAAGGCAAGGCTACAACAGGAAAGGCAGGGCTGTCAGGACCTTGGATAGCACCCTGCAGGTGCTATTGGCCAGACTATTCTTCCACAGAGAGCTGATATTTGAGCAAAGTGCAATGCCTCCTGAACCCTACAAAAGCTGGAGACTTCTGCTGTTCTGCTACTAGTCCCACCCTCTTCTGAGGAGTCATTACCCAGCTTCTGGTTCCTATGGCATAGTGGGGATGGTGCTGCACCAGAAGAAGGTCATCACTGTCCAGGTAGTCCAGCAGGGCAATGTCCTCTGGCCTGGAATGTCCCAGAATAAGGGATGATGACTCTTCAAATGGTGGCTCTTTCCTGTCCAAGTCTTCCCTGAGCTTCAGGTAGAAGAGGGGGTTGAGGCCAGAGAACATGACATGAACACACTGTTGTTTCTCTGCTCCTCAGGTTTGGTTTTAAGGGCTTGTTTGCAAAATTGGGACCCTGAAGTTGCTTTAGGTTTTGTTTTTTAATTCCCTCTCCTATTTCACAGGCTTGATACTGTTTCTTCCATCTATTTCCTCCTTAGTAACATAAATGGATGGTAAACAAAAACTTAAAGATGCACCAGCCCTGCCATCTTAGCATCAGAATAAAAATTAAGTAATTTGCTTAATAAAAATTAAAGAAGACTGTAGGCTTTGAGCTAATTGCCTGAATATGCATAAATTCTGTTCAGTTAACATTTGGCATGATTTGATCAGTCTAGAGTGACCCCTGATGGTAGAAGAGTCAAGTGAGACGAACCATAAGAAAGTTTGCAGGTATCAGAGAGGCCAAAAGGTGTCTTGCTGGCCTCAAAACTATTAATTAGTAACTAGGAAAGCAGCACCACAAAAATCGCTGCTCCAGTATTTATCTCTAGAGGTTGCTGCTAGTCTGCCTCATTATCATCTGGATGGAAAACAGCTCTCTTTCCTGGGAGCTCTCTGCAACAGCCTTATTGATTAGGTTCCCACAGTGCTAAATCATTCTGTAGCTTTCATTGCATTCTGCCTGCTTCCCCACCCCTGAATAATAAAACCATCAAAGGTTTACAGGGGTGTGAGGCAAGGAGGATTTTGGTAAACACCATAACATAATGCAGATTCTATTTATATAATGCCCTTAGAGTCAGAACACTTCACATGCCAAAACAGCACTTGAAAAAGCCAAATTAAATAAATCCTAGCTCTTGTTTTGCTTTTGCTCTGCTATAGTCCCCTTTAGATTCTCTGCCAAAAACATCTGAAATTGTTTTAGGCATAAAAGTTGAAATAACAGCAACAGAAGTTAATCTGGGAGCATCTCATACCACGTATTTCTCCAGTCTACATTTCTCAGGAGTTATGAACAGTTTTTCTAAGTGCCTAGTCTTGCGTTATAGATCGTTCCTTTCCTCTCTTCCTCCCTGTAGCCCCCTGAAAACCTCTCCAGAGGGTCAGGAAGACCTATCAAACATTGCAAACTCTTGTTTTACTGGGGTGCAAATTTCACCTTATAATTGCTTCTTCCTTGGAAGTGGGTGATACTAGCACAGGAAGGAAACAAATAGTCTGCTCTTCCAACATAATTTCTCCACCTGAAAGGCAACCATACAGAATGACCACATTGAGCATCGTCACTCAGGGGAAATTGTGTTTCCTTACTGTTGCTTCTCCGCTGGTGTGTTTGTCTCTCATTACCTCCTCTTTCGAAAGAGGAAGTAAACAACATGCATGTGACCCATTCTGTGGACCCTTCTGATCGCACAGCTTCTCCTGCACACAGCAGGAGATAGCGGCAGCTTCCATCTTTAAAAATAAGTCAGACTTACTGGGTGTTTTTTTGCCACGCGAAGAAGGCTAGAAGGGGCAGGAAGCATGCAGGGGGCAGACAGCATCATGAGAGGGACCGTGAAAATCCGTGAGTGCCCAGTAACAAGCATGCAATAAAACACTCCTCTGAAGGAGCCATCAGTTAAAGAATGAAACCTAAGTGTCTGGATAAAGCGAAGGTGTTAAGAATGATGTAACCAGGAAACAGACTATATAAACTGTGAAAATGTCTTCCTTAGCCAACTGATCACTTATATTATACGGCATGCCAACAAAAATGGTTGAGAGTCCAAGACCAAGCAAACATCTCTTAGAGGTAGTTTGATTTCTGTACCTGTTCAAAGATTAGTCACTACAAGAACAAATTACAGGATAAGCTGTTAAACACTGCAAATTTTGTAGCAAAAATGTATCATGTCCAGAATACTGTCATCCATGTCCTGGGAGAGACTTAATACTGAAGAATAACATTTCCATCATATTTACAAGTTGCACTCCTCATAAATGTAACATAAATAAATAAATAAATAAATAAATAAATAAATAGTTTATTCCCTTTAAACTTATATAACCTCAATTCCTGTACTGTGGGAAAACTGTGGGACTTATGTTCAAGGATGAGATGGGGAATAGCTGAGCAGCTCCAAACTCCTACTCTATAAGTTCCAGGTCTCCTAATGACAGTGAAAATGTTTTAAAATAAATAAATAAATAAATAATATGCAATAACAGAGAAAATCATGTAATTCCCTTCTTTCATATGACTGACATAGGGTTGTGTTCAATGTTAGGTCTACTTAGATTAAACCCACTGAAATAAATAGGTCTTGAGTTACACTTACCGTTGGATACAACCCATTGATCTAAAGTAACAGGGTTTATTTAACTAAAGGGAGGGAAGGAAACACAGTCAAAGAATATCTACAGTGTAAAAGTTCAGGATAATATCAGGAATGTACTAAATCCAATTCCGGCTACTTCCATGGCTACTCTCCTGATCCCCTGCCTAAATCTCTATAGAGACCCTGGCGGTGAACACTTACATTGCTACATTTTGTAGGGCTTGAGAGAAAAGGACTATTGCCCACAGATAGATCAGATGCAGTACTGCATAGAGGAGAAGGATAATGTTCCTGATTAATATAAAACTTCTAAAAATTCAAAGGACATCACATATTTATGTGCCAACTGTCCCTATTTCTGGCACCAGCACCCTATTTGGGTCTTTGAAGGAACAGTTGGGGGTGCCTTTTTAACAATGAACATGAGTGCATAAATGTAGTACACAATCTTCAGCCCTGCCCTGCTGGGCTTTAGCTGCTAAATAACAGAAGGCAAAACCCCTACAAGTTTGCTGCCAATCATGGGTCTGCTGCCATTTATCTGCTGCAGAGTGGTGGCGGATGAGGGCACCATATGCAGGAAAGAAGCAGCAGATCAGGGGAGGGGAGGGGAGACTCAACCCTTTTACCACACTCCACATTTGTCTTGTAATGCTGCCCCGTTGCTTTTCCACACTTGATGTAGCAAACACATCAGGACATTTCTCCTGGGGCGGGGTGGGGAGTAGGAAGTTTTGGGAGAAAAATTAAGCACACATTTAGCTTTATGAGGGCAAACAGATGCATTACTCCTTCTCAAGCATATGCACTAGGGCAGGACTAATGCATACGAATGATCCATAAATAAATGCAGACATGCAGCAAGATGTTTGCTGATTTTTTTTCCAGTCTAAAGTTCTTGAACATTTAACTCTTCAGAACAGTTGTGGGGCAACACCTTTACAGACAAAACCAGATAAATGTAACACATAAACACTATTTTGTTACTGTTTTACTATTGGATTAATGACTATCCTTGTGTATTGGTTCTAGCGTACTGGGGTAGGAAAAGTTTTTTCTTGCCCTTCACCCATCTAAGATCTTGGCGATAATCCATCCACATCTACATAACGAGGCCAACGAGACCATATTACGCCAGTCCTTTTCCAACTTCACTGGCTGCCGATCCAGGTCCGGGCCCAATTCAAAGTGCTGGTACTAACATTTAAAGCCCTAAACGGCTTGGGGCCAGGTTATCTAAAGGAACGCCTCCTCCCATATGTACCTGCCCGGACCCTAAGATCATCTACAGGGGTCCTTCTCCGTGAGCCCCTGCCAAAGGAAGTGAGGCAGGTGGCCACTAGGAGGAGGGCTTTCTCTGCTGTGGCACCCCGGCTGTGGAATGAGCTCCCCAGAGAGGTTCGCCTGGCGCCTACTTTGTACTCTTTTCGTCGCCAGGTGAAGACCTTTTTATTCTCCCAGTATTTTAACAGTTAAATTAACTCAATTTTAATCCTTGCTGTTTTAAATTTGTATTTTAATCTGTATTAATTCCTGCTGCTTGGTTTTATTCTGGTTGTGTTTTTATATTGTATGTTATTCTGTGTTTTTAGATTGTGCCTTGTTTTATATATTTTAAAATGATTTCATGGTTTTAATTTTTGTGAACCGCCCAGAGAGCTTCGGCTATGGGGCGGTATAAAAATGCAATAAATAAATAAAATAAATAAATAAATAAAGAGAGACGTGATGGACCAGGACCTCTTCCCAGCCCCCTTCTGTTCCTCTGTAGCATTAGAAAGTGCAACAATGAAATAATGGATACTGGGTCTAAAAACAATATCCTCCTGAATGCGTATTTTGTATTCAGGATCTAAAAGATTACTGTGTTCTGAATGAAAAACTAACTCCCCACTATGTCAAATTCATCTGCAGCTTGGAAATAGTGGAGTGGCATTCCCTTCTTGCTTGTGTTGTTGGACATTCTACTTAAATTCCACACATCTAATTGTTCTTGGGGTAGTGAAGTTAATCTCTGCTTCTTATATTTTATGAACTGGCTATTTGTGGAATGTTGTGGGGGAGGTGAGATGTTGTGTCCTGTGTTTCGATAAGATTTCAAATCCAATAACCTTCTTTTACTCCATAATTCCATGCTTCGGCCTACATTTCAAGTCGGAATTCTACATCACCTGAAACACCTGGGTGCCACCAAAACCACACAGGAATTTCCCATTCATGCCAGCAGCAGCCAGTGATGTACAACGAGGGGGGTGGAATGCATGGTATTGCAATAATATGAATAGGAATGTATGAATTGGTCCATTTCTGGTCTGTTTCATTTTTGCACGTGTTCATTCATAAATCCATTCCATCCTATATCTGCATTAATCTGCAATCTATTCTTAACCCACATGAAAATTCACATTGAAATATAGATTTAAATGTGAATTTATACTTCTTTTTAAGTCAAGAATGGCACCAGAATATTTGGTGCCATTCTTGACTTAAAATATCAGAACATTGAGCAAAGAACTGCAATGGAAAATGCAAAAAACAGAGAATAACTTAACTCCAATCCTCACATTCCTCCAGCGAAGGAGGATCAGGTCAGTTTGTATCATAATACACAAAAATCTAATTCTCAAGCATCCCTAAATATGAGGTCAGGTGTACTAAACATTACCGCAGAGTGGTGGGAAATGAGATACATGGCTGCTGTTTGAAGGAACAACCACTTGTTTCAAGTAACATGTCATTTGCCCTCAAAGTATTTGACTTAATCTAGCAACAGTCACTCAGAGAACCTATTAGATTAGTTGGCAAGATATTGCATTCAAGAAATAAGAAACAAGACCACCAGCACCAAAGAGCTCCGTCTTCCCATTTTTGAGCACTGTACAGAAAATCCCTACTTGAACAGAAATACATCGCTGTTTCAGTCATGGGGCGACTGGCTGACTGTTTTCTTTAAATCTTGAATGCAGATTTGGTAATGTTACAACTATTTAAGAGTTTGGCAGTACTGAATAAGAGAGGAATGAGAGGAAGGGGGAGGGGTCAGTTTTCCTGAGAATGTTACAATAAGTTACTGCAACTGTACTGAGCATGCTCCAAAAATCCTGTTCTTCAAATATCTAATTTAAAAGTTACAGTTCATATGTGTAGGATCAGTTTTCTGTCTGATGGGTGCAACATTGTAAAGCAGTGGTGGGAAACATCTTTTCTATGGAGGACTGTTCACCCATGAAAAAGGTCCATCAGGGCTCGGTGGACAAAGCTATCTCTTCTCTCTCTCTCTCCCTTGCTTCCACCCTCTTCTCTTGCTCTCCACCCCCCTCTCAGAGGTGATGATGCAGCAGCATTTGCCCTGAGCAAGAACTTGGGAGCCATGGGGATGTAGAGAGAGTGGTGGGTGTATCTCTGACTATTACCACTGCTGCCTGCTCATGCTCAGAGTTAGAATATGGCTGAACAGATTCTTGCATTCCATGCTTGTGGACCAGACTTAGGCTGACCAGATGAAAAGGAGGACAGGGCTCATGTAACTTTAACAGTTGAGAGAAAGTTAAAGCTGCAGGGGCCCTGCCCTCTTGTGTATCTGGTCACTCTAGTATAGTGCCTGCAACTTTAATTGTTGTGATGAAGAGAGGATTTCACCAAGTACTAATTGCATACAAATGACGCCTGCTGAAATTCCCTTTTCTCTGCTACTGTTAAAGATACAGGAGCCCTGTCCTCCTTTTCATATGGTCAGCCTAGGACCAGATCATGTTGAGTTGAAGTAGAGTGATGAACAGCGAAGATGATCCCAGTTGACTGGCCCAGCCCAGGCATGCATGAGAAGGAAGCACGCCTTCTTTCAAGCTGCACTATCCGAATCTCCTTTTCCTGTCACCATGACACCCAGAAAACTGAGCAAAGGGTGGGCCCAGCACTGCATGAGGTGAGGTCTTGGCCTGCAGGTTCCCTACCACTGTTTCACAAAGATGAACATTTATAACCACCAAATGAGAGCAGGTGGAAAT
Source organism: Anniella stebbinsi (assembly GCA_029215795.1). Classification (NCBI taxonomy): domain Eukaryota; kingdom Metazoa; phylum Chordata; class Lepidosauria; order Squamata; family Anniellidae; genus Anniella; species Anniella stebbinsi. The sequence continues at coordinate 168,786,647 of JARDYH010000003.1, read as the reverse complement.
GTACCAGAAGAGATGACTAGACCCTATTTAAATTGATGTGATGTTAAGATTCATACGTTGATATTTTGCTTATTCTGAAATAAGAGGGTAGAACCACTGCCAAACAACTAAGAGCTGGGTGGTTTATGAAGTCTTTGTCATCTCTTTAAAATACAAATGGCTGAATAAACTGTTCTTTCTTATCAGCTTTTTACAGGCAATACTGTTGTTTTTTATTTTTAAATTGCTACCACACTGCACATATATGTAATGTTTACATTACAGTAATAAAAATCTGACCTCTGAGGGAGGGGGGGAACAGAGCACATTTTACTTTAGTTAATGAATAATAGTTGCCTCCTTCTATATTTTTTTTACTATTACAAATGACCTTATAATAATAATCATGCTATATGAAGTGATGTGAGAGCTCTTACAGAAATTTCTAGCAAAGGATGCAGCCTCCATGGGAGGTAACTGTTCGAATTATCTTAAACCACTACCTGTCTTCCATTACAATAGAAAAGGCCTTTAATCAATATAATCTCTTTTTTTTCCAAAAGAGCAACTCCCCCCACTTTCTTTGCAATTCACTCATCTTAAAAAAAGCACTATAGCTTTTGTGCATAACTTAATTCATTCTTCAAGACAAGTACAAAATTTGTCACTGACATTTAGTGCCAAGCCACCGGCAATGGATAAAATGAACTAGTTAGCAATTTAACCTGCTATTTTATTTTATTTTTAAGAAAGGGGAAAAAAGAGCTGGGTGAAAATTTTCTGCCATCACAAGCAAATGGCTAACATTTAGCAAGATTTTTTATTTTTATTTTTCAGCCCATCTTAGCTTCAAGAAAGAAGTCAGGGTAACATTTTTTTTCCAGAGTTCTAAATCATCTTCTCAGCCTATTCCTTTAATGGTTTAAAGTAAATGACTATCCAGAGGATAATTAGGCAGCGTGCTGTCGCATCGTGTCAGGTCACAGCTGGATTTAGTCAGCATTAACCTTTGGGGAGAATTGGAATATCAGTATCATTTAAAATTAAAGACGTGTAAGCAGGCATTTCTGAAGATGTTAGAAAAGTAATTGTCTGTAAATTGTTTGACCTTGAGATTTAATTGCATGCACAACACACATTCTAGCAAGAACCCTGGACGGTCTTCATTCTCTCACACCTCCATACCTCTCACTTTGCTGAACCTATTAAGTTACCTGTGGATTTTTCAGTAAAATATTAAAGATTGTTATATATGAAGCATAAATGCTTTGAAGCAAAAAGAGCCTTCCAAATAAAAGGAAAAGTGATGAAAGGCAGAGCCACGAACTCTCATATTTGAATTTCATTTTTTCCACATGCTCAAGTTATTTTTTATGCGCGCGTGCGCTCACATGCACCCACATAGCGCTCCCGTTAAAGGACTGGGCTTAATTTCCCCCCCACCCTCCTGCTAACAAGTTTGCATATTATGCCTTATTCCCTTTTTCCCTAATGAGACAGCTTATGCTTTCAAAGTCCCCCAAGCTAGGCAAATCTCTCCACTGACTCCACTGTTAATAATGAAACTTCATAATTATACAAATCCAAGGTGGCCAATCAGCTTTTCAGGCTGAGCCTTCGGGTACCTCATGCATTATTTATGTGGGCGCTTGGGCCTGTGAACTCGCTTGCTTATATTAGAAGCCTAATTAATATTTAATCACATGTACAGAGGGCAGATGAAGCTGTGCTCGCCGCCAAGCGGAGCGCAAGCCAAAAGAACGGACAGGTGCGCGCGAGGGTAGCACAAATGCATCCACAGACGGAATGAAAATACACAGATACTCACCCGAACGATAAACTCTGATGCTCCGGGACAGACGTATAGATTTGACAATATTGACTTTTGTCCAGAATAATGAGTTAGCCGTACGCTGCTCACTGACTGTTGGACAGCATCAAGGATCAGTGTTGTGCAATAGATAGAAAGTTGAGTTTGCATGTGGAAGAAGCCAGGTTGGTTTCCCCCCCCCCCCCCCCAGTCATGAGGCTTTCTGGAAAGCCTTGAGCAACACAGTACCAATCCAAATGACGTTTGTTGGACATCAATCGCACTGAAAATCAGTGGGATTGCTTCAAAATGATATGGTTGGAAAGTAGTGTCATATTATTTTGAAGCAGTGTGAGGTGAATGGGGAGGGGACACAAGCCATCATAACATGCTGCGCTGTAGCTAGCCAACATGTCGCTCTTTGCCTCTTGGTCTCCTCCGCCACCACAGCTAATTGTCTAACTGCTCTTGCATTCTCTTCTTCCTCCCCTCCCTTACACCTGTTGAGTGGCAGGGCTTCTGACTCCCAACCCCACAGCCTCCTTGGGTAGCCCATATCACAGCAGCTGGCCCACCATTAAAGCAAAGCTAGACAGCCCCTGCGGAGAGCGAGCACCTACTGTAAAAAATAGAGTGAGCATGTGAAAGAGTGAGAAAGGCAAAGGGTTGCACCTGATGTGATTGGGAGCCATTTGTGGAGGATACTGAATTATATAGAGTTAGACCATAGGTCTATTCAGGCCAGTAATCTAACTGGCAGTAGCTCTCCAGGGTGATATTCTTTTAAATGGACATTCCAAGGATTGAAAATTGGACTTCCTCCATGCAAAACATTTGCCCTACCTGAGCTACAGGAATATTTTTTAAGTTAAACATCCTCAGCTTTACTCAGGAATCAGTTCTCATCTCAGGTATGAAATGTCATTATTTTTTGCATTCCATGGAGCCTTTGATTCCCAACTTTCACTGTTATCATAAGAGGAAAACAAGGATGCCTGTTTAACTCTAAAGTTTAGAAGAGACAAAAGATTTTTAAAACCATATAACATTGCCCTCAAAGGCAATAAAAAATGGAAATTTGAAGGGGCATAGATGAAATTTATTGAATTCATAAATACAGTAGAACATGGGTGTATGCCCCTTTGGCACATACAGGGGTCTGGAAAGAGTAGATTTAAGGAAACAAGGCTCCTATTTCAACGTGTCTGAAATGAAACTTGCTGTGTCAAAGGGTCTAGGAATTAAGATCTGTGAGCAATGAATTAAGGTGTATTAAATAAGTTAATGATTAATTAATACTTAAATACTAGGTAGAAATTGAAATGTTAATAAATCAAAATATCGTTTGATATATGTAACCAGAACTAAAGAAAAAAAAAATTTTTTTTAATCCATATAACATACAAGCAAAGGCTAAACACATGTGCCACTGGGCTGTGCTAGCTGGGGATAATAGGAATAATAGTCCAACACATCTGGAAGGTACCAGATTCGGTAAGCCTGACTTAGAGAAATGAAGGAGGTGCAAAGTGGCAGGAAGCAAGTATCCAAATACTTAAATGAATATCATAAAAGAGAAGATAGAATTGCTCTTCACCTTCTAACTATACAATTAATCATATGTGCCTTGTTCACTGACTATAATCAATACTTTGTTTCTGGTAGGCCAAGAGAACATAGCACTCCACCCAACAACATCTGGGGAGAATCCAAGGAAGTTTTTTGCCATGTTTTTTGCCTCCACCCATTGATCAGGAAATCTTTGTACATTATCAGATTCATAACTGCACACCTAGAAGAATTTTCTTCAAAATCACAGAAACATTGTGCAAAGATGACTCCTTCCCATCTTAATGGAGCTAAGTCAGTGTGATAGTACTCTAGAGACTACACATTCGCCTCAGGAGCCACCTGGCACTCCCACAGCAACCGCTTTCTTGGAGAGAAAGCGTCAAACAGGATTTAGTAATTTCACTCAAGAGGCATATTGTATCTTCTCACCCCAGCTCAAGTGCAGCACACTGGGGAATTTTTATACATATGTTCCAAGATGACCTGATTGTGAGGAATATCTGAACACTGGACATTTTTTTGCTTCCCTCCTCCACAAAACAACAACAACAACAACAACGAATTCAATGTATACTCCAAAATTGCAAAGCTAAACCCACATATGCTCTTCCCCTGCATCCTGGCACTGGCTGTGAGGAGGAAGTTGTGGGCGGGGGAGAAGAGATGTGCTCTCTCCCCATTGGCGCATATTTGGCGTCACTGAGCTGGGTGGCTGCACTTATATAAGGCAGCTGCACCCAGCCCTACAGGCTCCTCGAAGCGCGGCTCCCTCCCTGTATGCAGTGTGGGTTTTACCTGGTTGCCCTATTGGGGACCAAGTAGGAATTTTGTCACATAGTCTGATTGGCCTGGGCTATGTGATTTTTTTGCCTACTTCACACTGTAAGTGGGGAGAGAGTGTCTTAGGAATTATAATATCTTGATCTTGGTTAATTTGGTCACATTTGGCTTAGGCTGTTAGGGCGGGCATGCTTAGAGGAAAGGGATGGTGGTCATTCTGCAGCACTGTTGTTTGGTGACAGGTGATACCTGAGGCCTTCCGCTGGGAGTCGTGCGGCACCAGTGTGGGGGATAAGGCCACCTGTTAGGCCAACTCTCGTCACTCCAACCGGAGTCGTGCGGCACGGGGGGTGAGTGGCATGGGTCGGTCTACCCTCCCCAAAAGGGGTATGGCCTGGATGTGGCGATCATCTGACGCCACTCACCAGACACAGAATGCTTTGCCCGAAATAAAACGCCTAGCTAGTTGCTGGCATAGTTTAGTACCCGCCCAGTTTCCCTTTGCAGATCTTCAATAAAAGTGGCCCAAATTTGATACCATATACAGTTGTATCGTATCGTTATTTCCCCCTTTCGCCTGCAATATGTGGTAGCTCAAACTTTCCCCCTCCACTACTACGAGTAGTTTTGGGGGGCAATATGGATTAGGACAATGACATAGAGTTAGAACCCCTTTTCACCACACCATGGTCCCAGTCTGGATTAGGTCCTTTGCAACTGCATTTCATGAAGTAAAAATACATTGGGAGTTCCACTCACAGAACTCCCATGTAATGTGTAGTTCAACCTTTCCCAACCTGGTGCCCTCTAGATGTTTCATACTACAACTTCCACTTTTCCTGGCTGTTAGCCATTCTGGCTAGGGCTGATGGGAGTTGAAGTCCAAAACATATGGCGGGCACCAGGTTGATGTCATTTAATTCAAAGGCACCCTGGTTACAAAAAAAGTTTGAACATCTTTCCTCAAAATGGTTATGGTACTTCTAGGCTGCTCAGAAAGCTGAAATTTGGCACATATATGGTCCAGTAACTTGTGGTTATTAGTAAACCTGATTCCATGTTGTGGATGGGAGTGCAGTCTGGGAGTGTTCTGGACTTGAGCTAGAACTACTTGTTGTATTAAATATGTGACCAACATAGAGAACAACAACCACACATTAAATTCAGCCTCTTCTTTGAAATACACAGCTTTGTGTATTTTCCCAACACCTGCCACTGGCAGTCAGTGGTGTTAGGTGCATATGACGAAATGCAGAAATCATTGTCCTAGACATTATTGAGGAGGCAGCACGAATTAAACATGCACTTGTTACTTTCAGTAACAGCCATACATTGAATGTTAGCATGCTCTTCTAGAGCTGGCCTTGCTAGAAGCAGAGGTTGCAACCATGCACCAGTACTGCATTTTATCATGCCCATCTGATGCACAGGCAATGCCACATGCTAGAAGACTAGGAGATGGTGACAGATAGTCCATACTTTTGTAATGTTAAGAAATGACTACTGCAATGTACTCCACATGGCCTCTATACCTCAAAATTGTTTTAATCCTATGTAAACCGCCCAGAGAACTTTGGCTATGGGGCGGTATACAATTGTAATAAATAAATAAATATGTTTTAAAATGATGCTTGTCTCTTGCTTAGGGTGGGACAGCAAGAGCACAATTGTTTCTCCGTCAGCTGCATTGTGCTTCTTTTTCCTTTTTTTTCTCCCCCCTCCCTTCCCCCCCCCCCCCGTTGTTTCTGAACACAGTTCAATGTACTATAAAGCCCTACATCCTTTGGGCCCATGCCATCTGAGGGAATGGATCATCCCATTTGCTTGCCCCTGTCTTCCATGAGCCAGAAAGAATTACCGAAGAGGCAATGCTTTGAATCATGTGAGGAAATTATAAAAACACTCCACATTTTCTGAAGGGAGAACAGATTTCAAACAACTGTTACAAGTATTTTTTAAAAAACAAAAACAAAACAAAAAAATAATAATTGAGTGCCAAGCAATGCGGAGAATGCAGAACTGACATAGTCCCCACCCAGAAAGCTTAGCAGCCAAATAATTTGAACACAAGGAGACTCAAGGACAGGATGATATTTGATGAAGGAGTAGCAAAACTATTTGCTTGCAACAGCATAGAATATGTACCCACCCTATTCCAGTTCAGGAAAAGCTTTGCTGAGTCAGCTTTGAGAAGGGACTGGGAGGAAGAGAAGGCTTGAAGAAGTGGACCAAGAGGAGGGAAGAGACTGCTATTTATTAAAAAGTTGTTTTAAAGGTTGTGTTCCACCTTTCAATTAAAAGATCTCAAGGTGGCTTTTAAGCAACAGGCAATAATATAAACCTCTCTACCTCTCTACTTCTCTCTCTCTCTCTCTCTCTCTCTCTCACACACACACACACACACACACACACTCAACCCAGCACCTTTTTGCTTTCTGCCTGATGGATGGGGGGATGGCATGCTTCCCTTCACTCCTAAGGCAACTGGTAGTCAGAGTATAAGAGAAAATAACAAGTAAGGACCCAAAGCTTGAAACTGATGTGGCAAATGACATGGATTCATTGCACTGTCTTCACTGATCTGTCTTCTAGAGATCACTTTCCCTTTTCGTAATTCTTCGTTAGGAGGTGGATACAATGGTCCACCAGAGATATCTTAATCAAATCAATCATGGACAATTCATTACTAATTAAATGCCATTTTGAAAGTCCTATTAATAATATTAATTTGTGAAACTGAACTGCACTTTCTATATTCATGATTTGTAGATTGTCTCGATAAAGAATGAGCAATCTTCCATACCTGTAGCCAAGCAGCCCTAGCTTAGAGTTCACAGCACTGTAATATGTGGTATATGATTAACACAACAGTCTGATCTACCCAGTTAAGACAAGGATACAGCTTAGTATCTATGTAACATCCTTTTATGGTCTGTGATATCTTTTCTGTTTTGTAAAAGTATCCCTTTTATCTTTTGTGATTGCCAGGTGTTAAATGGTTCTTCACAGCTACAACAATCATTATTTTACCTCAGTGGACTACAGTCAAGGAAAGCTTATTCCAAAATAAATCTGTTAGTCTTTAACACAAGATTCTTTGTCAATTCTGCTACTTACCTCACTGACCTATCAAGTTCAGAGCCTTGGGGTAGGGTTGGTTTTTAGGTACTGTTACTCAGAGCCAAACTAGAGTTGATGTTAATTGGGTACATTTTTGTTATGTAAATAACAGCCATGGGCAAGCCTAAGCAGCCTTGAATTCATTCTGTTATGGTCTTCTCTGAAGCTGCTATTTGCATACCCAGGCAAGCTCCCATAGTCACCAATGGATACTTCCCTTGAAATACAAACAGCAGCTTCAGAGGGGCCATTTCATCAGGATTGTTGCAGGGATTGGAAGAATGAAACTTCCCCTCTCCATTTTATGCTCCTAAGGCTGCTCATGCTACTTCATTGCTGCTATTAACATAACACAAAAACAAGCACATCAATTCCATTTACACAATCAACATCTTGTCCAGTTTGGCCTTCACACCTCCTGCCACAAGAGGTGTGCAGTTCAGAGTTCTTATCTGCCTCTTGGTTAAATATTTTTTAAAACTGCATTTAATTTCCTTCTGACGTCCCCGCTTACCTTTCTTCCCACAGCTTCCACTCTCACCATATGTATTGCATATAAACCTGAAACTCGTATATCTTTATTAGGGTCAACAAAAATATCACCGTCATAAGCAAGCTTTTGTGTTCTCCAAAAGTCTTCTTCAAGCTGGATATTAAATAAAAGAGCAGTTCGAGGGTAGAGGGCAGAAAAACTGGGGCATAATGTAAAAGCCCCAAAATCTGAAATGAGTCAGGGACTTAAGGTAGAATATAAGATATGTTACACAAGATTTAATAAGACTAGCCTCTACGAAGTTGCACCAAGGCTAGTAGATGAAGAAATAATAATAGATATTCCTTCACTTTTTGAAATTATAAAATCAGCAGACACATAGGTCCCTAGATAGATAGAGAGGAGAAATAAAAATAAATGTAGTTGACTTTATATTAGCAAAGCTGGAGATTAATTTGATGTGCTGTACTAGGTAAATAGTCAATAGAAGCCAAATTAGGTAATATTAACTACCAGTTGGAGAGCATGTAACTCCTTCATCTCCCAAAGTTAAGTCCCATCTTCCTCCAGTTTTAGGATTCCTCTCCTGGACAACTAAATTCAGTAGTCTTCAAAAGCACAACCATATTGGTCCATTAGGGAAAAAAATCGAGGAACTCTGGTAGGATGATAGAATCTCTTCACCAGCAGAAGTACACAGAGGACTGTGGAATCATGAGTCTTTCTATAAATAGCATTTTGGAAGGTCTTTCATTCACTTCACAACAGGGGCGCAGAAACACCAGCCCATGGGGCATCCCAATCTGGCCTGTGCCACCTCATGGTGTTCCTCCAGGGTGCAGGCTCCAAGCCCTACTCCCTGGAGGAATGCCATCAGAGGTCATGCCCCTGCTGGAGTACCCCATCAGTGAGACCCCTGCTGTTACCTCCAATCTCAGATCATAAATAACAGCAGGCATGCCAGGCTGCCTGGGCCTGGCTCATCCACACGAACAAGCTTCTATTTCTTGCATGAATGAATCCCAACACATACACCCATCCCCACCTTTTATCTCCAGTCTAAGATTGGATATAGCAGAGGGGATACAGGGCAGCCTGGCTGGTGGACCTGGCCATGCATGGCCAATAGTACTTGCTCTTTCTCTTGCATAGGCAAGTCCCATTGTGCTGCCCCGCCCCTGCCCCCACCGCTATCTTCCATTTCACATCAGGGACAGCAACAAAGACAAGAGATTGGAGCATCTGAGCTGAGAGACAGCAGCTGGGGCAAGGGCAGCATTGCTGAAGGACCAGGCTACAGTTTAATGTGGCTTTAGACGGAAGTCAAGGGGTCTCTGGTCATGCTGGGACCTTCCAATGCAAAGGAAAAAAGAAGGGTGAAGTCAGGGGATGGGGCCATGCCCTTGCTATGACATCAGAGGCAGGGCCACACCCCATGATATCATCCAGCTTGTGAGGTATGGGCAATCCGTGTCACCACCCAAAAACAGTTTTAGCAGTCACACCGAAATTGCTGCTGGCCATTATTGTGATTGCCCAATTCACATGGAGGAAAAACTAATATTTTGTTCAACTGGAACCTAAAACAAATATATAAATAATCAACCTATACTAGCAGTAGGGCTTTTTTCTTTTTTCTTTTTTTAGCTATGGCAACTTTACCAAAGCTCTTTTTCGTACTTTGTTCAAACGCATGTTCTAGCATCATCCCGTCTTATCATATAGCACATAGAGGCAGCTTATTGGAAACCCACAAGAAGTTTGGAAAAATATTAAGCTTAATCACATTTGAATCTTTAAGTCTGTATCAGGCTCCTTGTGGCTTAAAGACCATAAGCCGTAAATACCACAATGGCTCCTGCTTCATATTTGAAATAAGAATGCTAAGAAAGGGAGCTGCTGCTCATACAACAAACTGAAAGCCCAGAACACAGAGATATTATTAAGAAACTAAGAACTATTTTGGCTTTCGTTTCTCTCTCTTCCATATTCTTGTGCACAGGACCTACACTGACAGGGTGTTGAACACAGTAAAGATTAGATGAACTCTGAAAGTTTAAAGATTCTTCTATAGTTCCAATATGCTGTACTTAGTAAATACATGGGTGAAAAAAATCCTGTCCTTTCACTCAAATATACCATGCTTAAAACAGGAGCTAAGAAACCTCTTCTGGAATTTTATCATCTTAGAAGCTCTTCTTTATTAACATATAATACTGGAGTAGTAACCTCGACCACTCTGGAACCATTATGCATCAAATATAGTGCAGGCTTAGTATTCTGAATCATTACTGTAATGCATAGTTAAACAGATTGTGCCAGAGCACATTTTTTCTCATGGAAAATCTAAGACAAAACTTCCCAGAATGAACATCAAGTATTGGCATATATGGTTAGTCAATAGTTGCATAAGCCTGGGGGGGAAAAACATTCCCAAGAACATGCTAATTTATTTTCCTTTTTATTTCCAATTAAGAAGTACCAAAAGCACCCCAGTTCTCAGATGTGTTGCTTTACTCTTTACTGCATATGATGCAGGAGTCTCCTTTAAGGACAGTAAATGGAGACAGCTGGAAATCATATCTTTGTGTTGACTTCACTCTACTGAGGACATAAGATGTAACACCAGGCCACAGCATTCCCATGCTAGTACTATTATACCTGACACTGGCATGGAAACTTTACACACCAGGTATCAGAATGCAAAGATGGCCAGCGCTACATGTTAGGCTATGGGGGGGGGGGGGCTATGTAATCACTGAGGCCATTTCCAGTTTCCTTCTCATCATGTTCTTAATAGGTGCTCCAACTCTGAGGTGTGAGAGAGGAGAATCCTGAGAGGAGCGCTGTGGGGATTAATTTATCGAAGGAAGCAATGGTCGCTGAACACATTCAAGAGAAGGTAATCACGAAAGGGAAAATTACTACTTGAAGACTTATGTTTAGGTTTGTTTCATATATTCATAGAAAACAAAAGGACCACAAATTCTGAAATTAGGTCCCTGAAGTCCTTATTTCTCCTTCAGTAAATGTTTCTGAGTTATATAGCAGTGCAATGGTTCTATTGGGCTAATAAACAAAAGAGATGATCCATTCTTTAGAATCATATTCACATGAAACATTAACATTAAAAAATGCTCAGCATACGCATGGGCACACAATGTGAAAGCACCAGTGTTTCGGTGCAAAGCTACATGGAAGTGTTCTCAACGATACAAGGCAGCCAAGAGTCTGAAAGCTAAAAGATAAATCTTTCTGTACAAATACACAGGAGGTATAGTGTCCATAATTAACTAATGTAAGATGCTTTGCTTAAATATACAGCTACATTATAATCTATTGTGTCTAAAACCAACATTATGTGTTTGGCAAAGTAAGAAGTCAAGGTCTAATTTTACACTAGGAATAAAACCTAAAGCATTTCAATGGTATACATTTTAGGATTTATTTTTTTTATCCTGTTAAAAATAAAAATTCTATTTTCTTGTCTGAATTCAAAAATGATTGACTAGTGCACGATATCAAGTAATAAATAAAACAGTCCTGGTGCCTGAAAGACTCCTGAATAAAGAGAAAATTATTTTTGGATTTTCTTTCTGATCAGATATGAAATATTCTGAAACGCCACCACTATAATTTGATAAAAAGCTTGATATCTCCAAATGAAAATAGGACTCAGCACTTTCATTTTTTTTCTGTCTCTAAAGGAACCTAGGTAAACTGATTTTCAAAAAATGAAAATCTCAGGCATAAAGGTGGAAGTAATGAAGCAAGTTTAAATATGCGCTGACCTTTGAAATGAACTGCAATCCATGTTGTTTGGCCAGGATCTGGCTGTGTAGCTGTCTCCATTGATTTCCAAAGCATAAAAGACTCGGGTGTTAGAGCTGCTCTGCTCTCTGGTGGATGTTGACAAGCATCGCTGCAAATATACGAGCACCAGCAGAAATGCAGAAATGGCCATATGCTCAGTGCTCAGAAATGTAAAATGAGGAATTCATCAGGGATTTTTGACTTATGTGTGTGGTTTGTTTAGGGTAGGGGTTGTGTGTGTGTGTGTGTGTGTGTGTGTGTGTATCACACAACACACACACACTTGCAGTGTTTCACCTACCCTTTGAACCAATAAAATTTGTCAATTGCCTTCTGTAGAAAGAAGATGATTCTTCACACAGTTAAACTATTGAATTCTCTACCACAAGATATAGTGAAGGCCACCGATTTGGATGGGGTTGAATAAATTCCTGGAAGGGAAGGCTAACAATGGCTACTAGTCCTTACGACTAGGTGCTACATCTAGTAGAAGTTGCTGGGGAACATGGGCAGGAAGGTGCTGTTACACTCATGTTCTGCTTGTGGGTTCCTGGTCAACAGCTGGTTGGCCTCTCTGTAAACATAATGCTGGTCTAGATGGAACCTTTGTCTGATCCAGTGTAGGAAAACAAAATGCCAGCCTTCTCAGGTTATGAAATACCTTCTTTTTATGGCACTCCTTGCCATTTAAAAGACAAACCAATAAGATGCAGAGTAGCTACATAATTTAAAGTATCATATCGTACCTTATTTCACTATTTGGTAACTATTTCCAGGGGGCTGAAACCATTTGGAGAGGGTGTGGTCAGCTTCAGCAGCTTGGATAGCAACTTTAAAGTTCTGGCTGGTTCTGACTGAAACCCAGAATGGATTCACAGCCCCACCGAAATCAGAGCCACTAGCCTTCACTGCTTGAATGTGAACTCGGTCCCACTTTCTGTAGATGAGGAGTGGGCAACCTGTAGCCCTCCAATGGCCTAATGGTGAGGAATGATGGGAGTTGTAGCCACAACACCTGGAAGGCCACAAATTGCCCACCCTTTTTATAGTCAACATAATGTTATCACACTTGTGTGAAGACAGCTTCACCTACAATAAAGGCAAAGGCACAAGGTAAAAAAAAAAAGTTGGCAACTCTTGCAGAGAAAAAGGTTTTATAGATTATTATGCCTGTGGGTATTTTGATTTTTGTTACATTTATCATTTCTACAGTGGATCTTTTGTGTCCATTTATAAGTTTTACAACAAACCCTGGAGAGCTACTGCCAGTAGTGGAGACAGTACTGGAGGGACCAATGCCTGACACAATGACCTAGTTCACACAATCGCAAGGTGCTTAATAAGCCACAGTGGCTTGTTAACTGGGTGGATTAATATAATTACCCTTGGCAGAGCAGCTTATCATGTCATATGAACCCATCCCGGGTGGCTTGTTACTGTGGTTAATTTCCCCAATGTGGCTTATTTTGCCAGCCATGATCATGCAAACCAGGCCAGTGTAAGGCAGTTTCCTATACAAGCTTCCAAAAGTTATTGTGATTTGCTAATTAAGCAATCAAAATTGGCATAGCATAGTGTCATCTTTAAAGGAACTCATAATAATGGGAAGCACTTCATATGCTCATGGAATGAACCCATTTCCAAAACACACAATCTGTTGATTAAGAAATATTAATTTCAGTTCATCAGATGCCCATGAAAGCTTATGCCACAATACATTTGTTAGGCTTTAAGGTGCCACAAGACTGTTGTTTTGGCCACAAAACAATAGCATGGTTATCCCTATCAAATATTTACATTTTAAAAGATTAAACTATTGACATCTCTGGAGCATAATCTTTTAATTATTTATCTGACAAAACATATATATTTAAAAAGTGCAATATCTGTGTTCCTATTATACAAGATGTTAATTTTTAAACTGAAGTTGTACCTGGTAGTGGCATATACTCTAAACCAGAACCCATTTAGCTGTAGGGGGAAAAGGGGGTTCGTTGGCGTGGGGAGAAATAAAGAGAAATAAATGCCCCACCACCAATCAATAAAAACATTCTAACTTAGCTAGTACATTTTACTTGCTAAGTTAGAAACTTAGATTTCAGAGTATACGTAAAGTTCACTGCAAAGCAGATGGCCAGAGGGAGAACATGTCAGCCTTCTGATTAGATGTTGTGAGGAATGAAAAAAAACTCTACAGGAACCTGAATTCACTACAAGCCAGCCCCTTTGTAGAGACTGACTGCTTTTTAGTCCAACAGTGTGATCCCCTCAATTTTTGTTGCCAGTTATCTAGCCAGCAACTCAGATAATTATTTACTGACTGGACACACCTTCATAAAGTCCCTACACCTGAATTGTAGAAGAACTAGCTACTAATAGAACAAACCATTGTGGAAAACAGCAATATATTTGGGATGTGTGTTGGGGAATGAAAAGTAAGATCTAGCTTATTCAGATGTCCCAGCACGGTGCCAGCTTACCAGATGTTCTAGGGACACTGTTGAACTACAACAGAAGTATGGGGCTGTCACAATTACAGTCACTTTCTGCTTCTGTGAACATGAACATAACTTTATTTAAGAAACCACCTCTGTATTCTTACTTCCAACTAACTATTCTTCAATTCCTGAGATATTCTATTCTCAAAACAGCAGGCATATCTGGGTAAATTATTATTACATGCTACTCACTTCCCCCAAATAGTGGATAGTTCCAGAGCTCACTGTTTCCTTGTGAAGGGAGAATCCTAGAATCCTACAGTAGCTTTTGTAATAAACAGATGATGTACAAATGTATACGCTGAGCAGATGGGAAGCAGGGATTTGTGCAGGCAATATTAATTTCAAAGCAACATCAATCCAGCACCTCAATATCCCAGAGGCTACTTCTGCCACCTTTTCCAGCAAGTCCCAATCTCCGACTAATTTTCCCCCTGATCTCAGATATCTACGCCGACTAGTGAATAATAATAATAATAATAATAATAATAATAATTTATTACTCGCCTCTCCCTCCAGATCTGAAGTGAATATTTTTTCATGTATCTGCAGTCCAGATGCCATGGAAGCCTATGCATGAGCAGCCCCTCCATACCAATGCAGAGTTTGCACTATGTATGTCTATGACTGTGTCTATACAATGCTACTTTGCATCCTGATTCCCCCAAAACCCCAAGGCATCGCTGCTGTGAAGCGGCATTGATATGTTTAAATGGCAGACTAAGCGTGGACTATTTGGAGAGAAACAAATCGCAGTGCCATAGTCAGATGGTGGGAAAGGGCAGCAGACCGAATACCACGAAAACCTTTTGTTGTTGTTGTTGTTTTCTGGGAACTCTGCACAGCTTTGAAAGCCTGTAGCAGCGCATCTGTGCTGATACAGTTCATTGAATTGCTGTGTTAGACAACTGACCTTACTATTGTTCCCCAGACTGTAATATGGCTATGGCAGCCATTATTCAGCTTGTCCAGCCCACCCCCTGCCCTGCTTCCTGTGCCTACCCTACACTGGGAACCGCCCCTAGCTATGCCCATTTTCCTAATCCAAACAGAAGCCACCAGTGACAGACAGAAGAAACACCATGGTGACATCGGGGCAATTAAAAAGTCATGGTAAAACAATGTCACGAAAAAGCGCCACTTTAGGGACCAAAGCCCAACGTGGCTGCAAGTTGACGGCTGCGTCATATAAAAATCCAGTGCCACTGCGCAGCCACCACAAGGTAAATTGGCCATAGAGACACCCTCTAGCTCTGTAGGCTGGGCTAGCAGATTGTCCCAGTGAACGCAAAATTCACATATAAAGAATGTTAGAGTGCTTGCCACAACCGCAGCGCTCCCCCTTCATTCTCCTCCAGAGTTCAAGCTCACCCTCACAGTATGGGAGTAAGGCTCATCTTCGTAGTTATACCAGACCCCAGATACACTTGAAAATCAGTAATACATTTCACTGCTTTCTGAGTGTCTCCAGGTCTTGTCATGTTTTCAACTAGAATTTCTGCTCCTCTCCAGGCTCAGGAGAAAGATGAGGACTGTTTCTGAAGTGATACAGAGCTTGTGCGCCAACAGAATTCAAACTGCAAAAGCAATCTTATTCAGTCCCATTGAGACTGGTTGACTTTGACTCAGACACCAATGGCTTTAGAGCTGAGGTTCAGGGACAAGCAATGTGGTGCCTTGGTGCCCACCAAAGTGCCCTACCCCTCCCACTTAAAGAAACAAACAAACAAACAAACAAACACATTTTCTTACTGGCAGCAACGATTGCTGTAAAATAGGTTTCTGTTGGCTCTGAAAACTGTGGGATCAAAGGAATTAGTGTGTTGGAGCTCAGATCCCACCTGTGCCTTCTAGACACTCTTTTGGCAGGTTACTTGTCCTTTGCTATGTTTCCCATGACAGCCATTTTGTGGCGGTGTACAGGACAGTTTTTCAAATTGCCAAATGTACCCATGGTCCATTGTGTACTCCTGGTGTTGGACAGCTCACCATTAGTCAGGAACCTGTCCAGGCTATTTAAAACACACATAAATTTATCATTTCATTTGGCATGTTCAACTGAGAAGATCATTTCTCTATGGCAAGGATAAGGAAGTGTGGTACTAAAGATGTTGGACTGCAACTCACATCAGCCCTAATCAGCACAGACAATGGTGACTGATGATGGGAGTTGCAGTCCAAAAACATCTGGAGGACTAGACATTTCCTAATCCCTTGGTCTGTGGGAATTAAGACAAAGCAAAAGGTTTATGAATAATCATTACAACAGGCAGTAGAACTAATTCAACATGTGTGTGTGTGTGTGTGTGTGTGTGTGTACGGTATAATGTGTAGCCTGTCCTATACCCCTTCTGGGAGAGTGCTCTACTCCTTAGAACATCCTAGGCAAGTCAAACTTACACATCAATTAGTAACAGACTGTACCATTTTGGTTAGAGTTATCATACCCTTAAAGAACCACTGTCTTAGGGAATTAAAACCAAGAAAGATTTCACTGTGAATACAATAGCATTCACAATTGATTACACAACAGTATTTGCAATGAAACTAGACTAAGAAGACTTATTCAATCACTGAAAAAATATGTAGATACTGTTAACAAAGGACTCTAACACCCAGTTCTTGCTCTGGAGCCAAGAGTAGATTGGCGGCAGTGGGAAGAAGCTGCCTGAGAGAATGCTTGAGTCAGCTTCAGAACTTTCAACACTGATTTCTGCAATCAACCCAGGCATAATGGTGTTCTGAGGAAGTCACTGGGGAAAATAAAGGCAACCATGATTTTAGGCCTCGAAGGTGGAGGTTTTTATTTAAATGAAGGAAGAAGAGGTAAAAAGGGTAATACCTGAGAGATGAATGGTTAGCTCAAGGAAAAAGATGGTTTAAGTTTTCAACTGGTTAAATGAAAGTTTCACAGCACCTGTGTCTTATCTATACATAAACTCTTGACAGGAATATGCAGCCAGCAAACTGGTTATTAAAAATGGAATGTTTGAGAATTGTATTGATTATATTCATAAACAACTGCCTGTCAAGTAACTTAGGTCCAAAATGTGGCCTACCTCTGTGTGTGTGTGTGTGTGTGTGTGAGAGAGAGAGAGAAATAATGGCTTTCAGATACTAAACAACTAGGCTTCCCTTCCACCCATAATAAACCTTGTACTTGGTCCCCCACCCTCCTATAAATTCAGCTGGGTACATTCAAGAGACTACTACTAAAAATATTTAGCAATATAAGTTAATAAAATGCATGTTGCTTGGCTGCTAGTATCCCTCAGCTCTTTAACAAGGCTTTACATCTTCAAAGGCTTTTGCATACATTAATTGGTTAATATTTTTCTCTAGAATTCACAGAGTAACCAACAGATGTGCATCACTAAAATTATATGTCTCCTGATACAGGTATTAGAGCAACTGTTAAATTATAAACATACAGCATAGACATTTCCTTATACCCAAGCATTTCATCAAATAATTATAACTACAAATCCATGATACACTGGGAGAGGGTAAGGAAAGAGTGGATTAAAGGACAGGGGCAGTTTCTGACAAAGATGAGAGTACAAGTTGGGATGGAGGCTTTGGCTGGAAGTGATTAAAGTAGGGTACAAAATCCATGGTGTTCGAGCCAAAGGAGTGAGAACTTGTGGGTATCCATTTTATCTATATGAGATATTAAATCAAAAGTTTGGGACAGGTTTTTTTAAAATTGGCATGGCATTTTAACCCATTGTTTGAAGTGGTCTTGTTTTCTACTAATCTACATCCAGGTTGGAATGTCATGACAAGCTGCAGTTAGTCTATAATGGAAGCAAAAGCTTTTGAACTCCTCACATTTGAGCCTGAGGAGGAGGGGAAAGTGCCCAAGCCTCTGGCTCACCTTTATACATGATGGGCCTGTTCAGATGACAAGCTAAGTCATGATTAGGCCGCTAACTCTTTTGCAACAAATGGGTAGTGAGTATGTTTAAATTGTGGTTATGTAGCCATTATGGTTAGTAATGGTTCACACGAAATGTTAAGTCATGGTTCACATGACACGCTAAGCCATAATATTTAGCTCAAAATGCTTAACTACCATGGCTTAGAGTGTCAGCTGTACAGGGTTGATGTGCAAATGTAGCCAATCTATCACAAAATCATGACTATCACCATTTTTTGTACAAAGGTGATAAGAAGCAAGAAGTAAGTTCATTTGCCAAGCAGCTCTCAACTGCTGGGAAATGGTTTAGTAGTCAACTTGATATGTACTCTTCTCAGAATTAATTCTAGTAAGTCCACTGATCAGTCGCCTAACAGCCCTCACCCTCCACCCTACTCATTTCTTATCTTCACCAAGTTCAGCCGTCTTTTTCCACTTCCAGTTCCCCAACACATAATTTAGAACCTTCCAATGAGCTCTTTTTATTTTGCGTTATTTATACATTTGTGAGACACCTTTTGGCCAAGATACCCCCCCCCCCGGCTATTTAGTTTACAATTAAACTAATTTAGTTACTTAGTTTATGATTAAAACTTTAGCAAAGCAATGTACAAACTTTAAAGCATAATCAACAGCATAATTAAGAGCAGTACAAAATCTAAAAAACAATATATTTAAAAGCCATGCTAAACAAATGAATTTTAATAGACCACCAAAAACTGAACAAAGGAGGGGCCAGTCTAACTTCCTTAGGGATAGCCTTCCACAGGTTGAGTGCTGCCACAGAGAAGGCCCTGTCCTGTGTCCCATCAACCTAGTTTCTCTTGGTGATAGGAAGATCCTCTAAAGAAGATCTTAAAACATGGCAGGTTTATTTGGGAGGAGACAGCCTTTCAGATATCCTGGCACCAAACTGCTTAGGACTTTTATGTAAGCACCAGCAACTTGAATTGTTCCAGAAACAAAGTAGCAGCCAGTACAGTTGAAACCATGCCGATGTAATATGGTCAACAAAGTACATGCCAGAAAGCAAAGTGGCCACCACATTTTGCACTAGAGGCAATTTCTGAACACTCTTTAAAGGCAGCCCCATGTAGAATTCAATAATCTAAATTGGAAGTGATTAAGGTGTGGATCACTGTGGCCAGACCTGCTTTCTTCAGGAAGGGACACAATTGGCACACTAGCCAAAGCTGGACAAAGATGTTCCTGGCCACAGGACCTACCTAGCCCTCTAGGAGCAATGCTGGGACCGGAAGCATCCCCAAGCTGACCCATCAGATGGAGCATCACCCCATTCAGAACAGGTCTTTCTGAAAGTCTACACTAGATACATTCTTATTTTTCCTATTTAATGGAAATGCCCTTTCCAATTAGACATTTTTTTTGTATAAATAAACGAAATTCAACTATACTGCAGGTTACAAAGCCTACTGTGCTGTAGTAATTTTAACTGAGTATTTATCCCAAGTCAGTTGAGTATATGAGTTTGTGTATAAAGATGAAAATTAAAACTACTGGCAGATAAATAATCCGGGGGGGGGGGGGCCTTTTTAGAGTGTTCTCCAGCTGATTAAAAAAATGCTGATCAACTTTCAAAAGGAGTTCTTCAAAACTCCCTTAAAAACTGCTTTCCAATGAATATTCTGCAAAAAGAATTTAAAACAGAAGCCTATCTTAGAGGCAAAGGAAGGATAATCACAGTTGTATGCTACCTTATGCGAGGATCTCATTATTTTGTGATATAATCTCTGCCTGCAACATGTGTGTGTGTGTGTGTGTGTATGTGCACGCGCACACGCTATAATCATATTTAACCTTGAGGAAATCCAGCATCTGGTCCATGTTTTCAGCAGGGACACCTTATGCTATTAAATGTGAAAAACTACGTCTGACTTTATACTTGCTGTGATGACAACAATGGCTCAAACAATTACTTGTGTGCTTTCAAGCTTTCTGTTTGTGTGAATGATTCCAGATACTTGATTATCACTTGTGTTACCTTGTTAATGTACTTCATCTTTATGTCAGCGCGGATCATGCTGACGGAGAGGGGCAAGTTATATAAAACATTTTGCAGGCATGAATAAAAGGGTTAGAAAATAATTTGATTTTACATTCACTGCTTCATTCATTGCTGCCTTTCCCATTTTGACCTTCACTCCACAAAGATACCTGATGAGAACATAAGAATAGCAACAACCACATGTTGCCCAGTAATTCTTGTTTGTTGGGTGCATTTTTTTAAAGCATTAACAACATTCCAGGATAACTCAAGGTCATCTGTATCTTATGCTCAGGGATACAGCGCTTCTTATCAAGAAGGGCAAGGAAGCAAATGAAAGCTCCAGGCGGCCTCCAGCTGAGTTTTGGGTTCAGGCTCAGTTTTGTATCCATGATTAACGAAATCAAAGGCACCAAGAACATAACAGCTATTGAAATATTTCCATATACCAGTTTAATTTTCTCCATAACAAGAATTCAAACCAGGAGACAAATGGGAGCTGTTTTGGTAGCTCTGCTCTGGGATGTGCAGGGTTCCAACCCTGCCTTTCCCAGTTGTTACTGCAGTATAAACACACTAGGGTAACAACTTCATATTTGCAATGATTTCAACAGTAGTCTGTATCATGCCCTCCTGATATCACTATGTTACATAAGGGTAGGGCCACTGGGCCTCCAATTTAACTACTTCTGATACCAAACGTTTACAAAATTATGTTTTGTAAAGGTATAATTTACACCAAATCCAGAATTGGCGTAAGTATACTGCAAACTCTCTGTAAGAGTATAGTGCCCAGCATTACCCTCTTAAACCAACCAATGGCTGAAACAGGTTAGGTACACCTGACTTGCAGGTCAGGGGGCAACGTTTGTTCAACAAAAGAAACCAAACATTTACTTTCAGTAAATTGCTCGTTTTAAACAGTATTTCACCATGTTATTCCATGGTGAAGATTAAGATGATGAGAACATTTCCCCCCCAAACAGTCATACCAGTCTTAGTTTTACAATTAGGATGTGCCTTAATCAATACAATTTTGATTCTAAACAAAGTTTTCAGATACGGCCTGCCACTGTAATTATTCATTGAGGCAAATTTCGCTAATAGTTGATAGTTTCTCTTGCATGCATATATTAGGGCAAGTGAAGGGAAGGCATCTTAAATAGTGTGGCATTGACAATGGCTCTCTCAGATTTTCAGACAAAGCTCTTATGATTTATGGCTGCAAGCTGCAGCTATAACTTTTTTATTGGGCCAATAAGGACCTTGACTTATGCCCTTGGAATAAAGCAGTCTACTAATCAAAATCATGCCAGGCTTTTACAAAAAGAACATTTAAAATAATTCTAAATCATAAAATGCTATTATCAATTCTGGTCTGATATATTCTTATGTGAAATAAATAATTTGCTTATAGCTAAGTTGTAGTCTAGAAGCCCAGAATTGTTGTAGTGTTTGACATCCAGGGAAAGCCTGTTTCCCTTCTCATGTTCATATCTAGTCTTTTCATCAATAAGATCCAGTCAATAGTACTGAACTAGCATGTGCAATCAGCATCAACGACCACAAAATCATGTTGTTGTTCCAATACATCATCTAATAAAGTTTTCTCTTTTAAAAGGGGATATCCATTACTGAACATCCCCAGCAATAGATACTGCTCCAAACATTTGTTCTTCTTCTTTTTGGTAATATCTAGCCTTAGCCATGATTTGTCTTACTGCAAAGAGAATCTTTATTCATCACTCAGCTTTTGTGTGATTCTAAACATCTTTCCCCAAGCTAGCACATTAATTGCAAAGAAAAGCCCTTTTCCCAGCCTTCCAACTGCAATTTGCTCGAGTGATCATGGAATGTCACTGTTCAGTTGCCATCAGTGATAACCAGCAACACAATCCTCCCACCAACTAGACCAGGGGTGAGCAACTTGTGACCTTCCAGATGTTTCAGCTTAGCCAGCATATCCAATAGTGAGGGATGATGGGAGTTCAGGCCAAAAAATCTGGATCCTACAAGTTGCCCACTCCTACTCTATGGTTATGCCAAGTTGAAGTTATTTTTCAAGGTGTTTTCTTTTTAATTGTGGAGGCTGTGCATTCGATTAATTCTACAGACCATTTGCAATCCACAGTGAGATTTTAGTATCTTAATTGAAAACCAATTCCATCATACAGCATAGTTACATTTGAACAAAATCAGATAGAAGTTTGCAGAAATCTCAGATACTCATACAGTTGTCTGGTAGGATCTTTATGGTCATCCAATACAGCTCAATCAAAATAGTAGTATAGTTAATACCATTACTAAATGTCTGTGTTCTTGGACACATCCCAATTCATTAGTAAAATCACTCAATTAGATAAGCAGCGAAGTGAATGAATGTATGGAAACAAAATTGCCTAAACAGAAATACAGCAAGGGTTTATACAGGAACCCAAAATTTAGAGTAGAATCTGTATTTTATAAATGTATCTAGCCATGGGAGGAAAGGGACATCAAGCAGCTAGTTGAATTTATAAGTGCTTCAGTTATCTCTACAAATAGCTAGAGTTGTTGCTGCTGTTAGCATTATGAGTTACCTTTTCGTTCCACTGCTCCTCCAAGGAGTTTAAGGCAGAACACCTGATTGGCCTGGCTGCATTTTATCTTTACAACTATTCTGTGACGTACAGTACATTCAGAGGCAGGCGGGTTCGCAAGTCACTTTAAGCCATGGTGGATTATAAACTATGCACAGTAGCTTATTTTGAAAATAAGTTACTATTGTCCCCCACATAATTGGAAAAATAAGCTACTTTGCATAGCTTATTTCCCCTACCCTCATCCCTACTCCCTCTACAGTCCTCCTGCTCAGCCAGGATGGAACTCCATCTTCCTTTGTATTGGAAACCAAGGCAATATCTACACTACTGCTTTAAAATGGTTTATAATGGTATTGTCAACTGATAGGGCCCATGACACCTTCCATATACAATTTTTAAACCACTTTCAAAGTGTTATATCCTGCTTGGTGTAGATCTGGCCCAAATTCCGGTGTCCCCTGAGCCGCTACTATGTCATTTGCATCACTCTGATTGGCCTGTCTCATGTTATATATGGGGTCTCCTCATGGGGAGCATCCACCTACTGTCGTAGTTAACTGTGCAATTTTCTTTTTTCATGGAAAAGTGATCAGAAAAGAAAAAAAAAACCAGAAGTGCAGGCTATAACTCTGAGGAACTTTGCAGGTCCGGAGCCAAAACTCACACACAGTTGTCCCTTGTGCGGATGCACCTGATGCATAGTGGAATCCTTGTGCAGCTGCCACTGCATGCTCAGAAAACTTTTGATACTTAAGGAGTTTATAAATCGCAGTGCCGGGGGAAGGGGTGAGATCAGAGGAGACAAGAAGACGCCAACCCGCACCGCACCGCTCCCCACTGCCCTGGTCTCCAGCCAGGGTTCCGTGCTTTCCCCTTCCGCCTTGCCTGCCTGCCTGCATCCTCCCCTTTCCTCACAGCACTGCAGCGGTCTGTAGCATGGTCATCCATAGAACGACAATTTACTCTCTGCATCCAGCAACTCTGATTAGGGAGTTCTTGTCATGCTGCTCTTTGCTGCATGTAAGAACAGTCCAGGCTGTTGTTCTGTTTAGCAGGTGCCCCCTGCCCATTTACACCAAAAAGGGGGGCAGCTCTAAACCCTTGGAAGTTTGCAGCAATGGAGCCAAATTTCAGGTGCCTCTCGTGGGGGTGCACATGATGCACAATGAAAACCCTATGCTGCTATGCCTCTGCACCAAAAAGATGGTTGGCAGCTCTAAACCCTTGGGAGTTTCCAGGATTGGGATAAAACTTCATACACAGCTTCCTGTAGAAGGGAGGCACCCGATACACAACCAAAACCCTGCACAATTACAAAGGCATATGAGCAAAAACACCTTTGCACTAAAAAGGGGGTGGCAGCTCTAAACCCATGGGAATTTCCAGGGTTAGGAAAAAACTTCATACACAGCTCCCTCTACTAGGGAAGCACCTGATTCACCACCAAAACCCTATGTCTATGGGAAATGTGGGGGTTTGACACTTTGGAAATTGGCAGAGTGCCCTGCTGAAGGAGGGGTTAGGGCAGAGATGGGTGGAGAGTGCAATCTGTTGTTAGGCAGATCCCAGAAACAGAGATCTGCCGGCTGGAGCAGAGCAGCGACAGTGGTTTTGACTACTCTTGCCAAGCAACTCTGTAGGTGATCTTTAATAATAATAATAATAATAATAATAATAACATATTTATTTATTATCTGCCTCTCCCTCCAGTTCGAGGCGGGGAACAACATCATCACAAAACACACAAAACTGATTAAAAATACATAAAACCAGTACATCATTAAAATACCAATAAAACCCTTAAAATTAATCTGAGTAGGCCTGCCAGAAGAGCTCAGTCTTTATAGAGCTTTTAAATTACTGAAGACTCTTTAAACCACTGTGGAGTGCCACATGACACGATAAGCCATGATGGTTTAAATAAATCTCACTGCAGTCCATGGCTTACCAGGGTGGCTTATTGTGGCAACAGTACTTTTAAGTACAGCTCAGAGCCTAACAAAATATAAATAAACTGTTTCCTAACCTTACAATCTGCTTTACTGAACCCAAGGATTATACACAATTTAATAACCTTTACTCCTCCAGAAGAATTTAGGATTCCAGGCCCCCTTTTGCACCATCACAGGACAAGCAAGCCTGGTGGATCAACAGTCAAGATGGAAGTGTGTTTATCCCAGTGGCAGTCTGTATGAAGACTAAGAACATAAGAAGAGCCAGTCTGGATCAAACCAAAAGCCAATCCAGTCCTGTTCACACAGTGGCCAGCCGGATGCCTATGAGAAGCCGACAAGAATGACAGGAGTGCAACAGCTTGCTCTCTGAGTTGTGTTCTCCAGCAACTGGTGTATGTAGGGATACTGCCTCTGATATAGGAGGTAGCATATATCCATCAGGACTAGTAGCCATTGATAGCCCTCTCTTCCAGGAATTTATCCAACCCTCCTTTTAAAGCCATCCAAATTGGTGGCCATCACTACATCTTGTGAATCCCATAGTTTAACTATGTGCTATGTGAAGAAGCACTTCCCTTTATCTGTCCTGAATCTCCCACCAATCAACTTCATGGGATGATCCCGGGTTCTAGTATTATGAGAGAGGGATAAAAATGTATCCCTATTCTCTTTCTCCACACCATGCATAATTTTGTGCACCTCTATCATGTCTCCCCTCACTCGCCTTTTCTCTAAGTTAAATAGTTCTAGATGTTGTAACCTTTCCTTATAGGGGAGTTTCCTCAACTGTTTGATCATTTTCTGCACTTTTTCCAACTTTACAATATCTTTTTTAGGTATGGTGACCAAAACAGTAGACAGTATTCCATGTATGGTTCCACCATAGATTTGTATAAGTATGATACTGGCAGATTTATTTTTGAATCCTTTCCTACTTATGCCTAACATAGAATTTGCCTTTTCACAGCAACTGCACACTGAGTCAACATTTTCATTGAGCTGTCCACCACAATGCAAAGATCTCTTTCTTAGTCAGTCTCTACTATCTCAAATCCCATTAGCATATATGTGAAGTTGGGATTTTGTTTTTGTTTTTGCCCCAATATGCATCACTTTACACTTGCTGACATTGAGCTACATTTGCCATTTTAATGCCCATTCTCCCTGTTTGGAGATATTCTTTCAGAGCTCTTCACAATCCCTTTTTGTTTTAACCACCCTAAATATTTTGGTGTCAACAACAAACCTGGCCACCTCACTCCTAATTCCAGATATCTATAAATAAGTTGAAAAGCATTGATCCCAATACAGACCCCTGTGGGCCCCCACTGTTTATATCCCTCCACTGGGAGAATTTACCATTCATTCCTACTCTCTACTTTCTGTTCTTTCACCAGTTACTAATCCATAAGAGGACCTCTCCTCTTATTTCATGACTGCTAAGAACTCTAAAAGGTTAATGAGACAGGACTTACTTTTGTGAAAGCCACGTTGATTGCACTGCCATTTTAAATGGAAGGATTAAATGTCTTGGGTGAATCTTCTAAATCTCCTCTAGAATCATGTTCGTCAGTGTTCAAGTGATTCACTTGGAGCTAAAGAGAAAGAAATCACCATATCCTCCCATTGCTATCTCCCCAAACAAGCACTTGTTAAATCTTTCAGAGTTTCATGGGTATAATATTACAAACACTGTTCTGTGAGGTTAACAGAAATATCTGTACGAACATGAAGGTTAAGCTGGTGTTGACATTTACACTTGTAGGAGGGATTATTTCTAAAAAAAAAAACTTGGGGGAAAATGTACCAGATTTAGCACGAAGCTGAGTTCTTCGTTCTCTTAAGACTTAATAATTGATATGTTTAAAGTCTTAGAACTGGATTGTGGAGTGAGGACAACTGGAAGACTCAAAATCACCCTTGAAGTTCCTTGATCATAGACCTGATACAAACTTGAGTAGTACTAATTTACGCAGACTACTACACCAACTTGCAGAGTACTACTTAATCACAGTCTAGGAAAGCTAAATATTGGTTCCTATGCTTTGCCGATACTGAAAACACTGCTCTTTTTGTAACAGGCTACAATATTTATTGTATTGTACACCAGATCCTGACGTGGGCAATTCTTTTTTTTTTTTTTTAAGTCAAAAGTACATTTGAGGTTGGCACGCAAAAGTATATGTGTAGCTGGCCCTAAATATTTGGGGAAATTGGTGGGTGAAATAGTAGCTCAGTTATACAACCAAAATATCCCATTTTATTCAAAGTGTCCTTGAACAACAGAACTAGGGGACATCATGAATGTTCGTTTCCATGTAACGCTGTAATCCTTACCAATGAAATTAGTGTCTATTGATTTCCTAACTCCCTAACAAAAGTGTCAAAATAGAAGAGATAAATGAAAACGCCGTCGATCTCTGTTCTCTACATTTTCTGCACTTGTCTACATATGAAGTAGCTTCATTTATTATTATTTTTTTAAAGTCAGGAGCATCTGTCCACCCAACATTAAACATAGCATCATGAGTACATTATGCTTTCCTTTGGTGTAACTGGTTTTGCTATCTAATGATCTTGGTGGGTGGAGGACTGGGGGATGGATATTTGCCAAGTTAGGATCTGAAAGCAAATGATGTAGCCACCATGGGGGTGTCTATATGTGGGGAAAGCCTAGTGGTGGCTCCACAGTGGTGCTAGGTCATTTATATGATGCAGCAGCCATTGAGGAACCATCCCAGGTCTTTTTCCCAAAGATCCAAATTTAAAAAATCGGGAACTTATCTCCAGTTTTTTCTGTGGAGCAAGGGAATGCTAGCTCATGTGTATCTGTTGCCTTGCTCCGGTGTTGCAGCAGAGGCGTGGCCGGCTGATGGGGACCCATGATTGGTCACCATCTGCCAGACAGGAAGGGGGTGGGCCAGCGAACCAAATAGCTGCTGGAACACCTCTGCGCTTGGGGAACTCAAGCAGCACGAGATAGGGAGAACGAAAGCTGCTCAGAGAGGAATTACTCTCCATGGAAAGCAATGGGGGTGGAGTGGGGCGACCGGAGGAGCTTTTTCACAAAGAATAGTACAGTTCCAACTAATGGCTTTATAATGAAACATATAGAACTTTCCGACAATTTATTTTTTAAAAAAAAAACATGGAAAGGAGCCAACCATAATCCAGAAAGGAATCTGGAAGCAGAAGCCCTGGTAAAGTTGCAGGATTTTAGCCTGTTGTAAAAATGTTGAAACAGCCAATGACAAAGTGTCCCTGGGTTGTTTAGCCACTCCTACTCACAGCTGGAGCCATTGGACAGCATGCACGCACATACTCGCTCATTGACAACCTAGGGTTAAAAACAACAGTCCAGGGTTCTTGTGACATGCGAATTAGGCCAATGTCTTTATGGAATGAAATTCCAATTGTTCTTTCTATTGCATGCATCTACAGTTGGCACTTTTAAATGTAACTTCACACACACACACACATAGACACACACACTCTCAAAAGGGATTTTATTCCCTATTATATTGGTAGATGGAACTAGGAGTCATGTTTCCTGATTTTATTTTAATTAAGACAATTCCCCATTAACCAAGCAACCCGTGAAATGACTTTGTATTTTACTTGCAGGTCATATGCACTATTAAAAAGCGGAGAAAGGAAAGTGTTCTCTTAAAGTTGTTTAAATGACTTGATCATTTTTAGCATTATTAATTCATGCTGCAAATAGTTTATAGTGCCAAGTTTAAAACTTCCTGTAATTAAAGGATGAAAAATGATGACACAACTGCATTAAGAATTAATAGTACATTTCCTGCTTGAAAATGGATTTCATTTTTTGGTCACCACATCATTAAAAAAAACAGGGAAAAGAAAATGTAACAAAAAAGGAAAGCTTTAAAAAAGCTACAAGATGAGCTCTAAAGTCTTAGGCATACATGGTTTACACTTTAACCCTGGTTACGACCCTAAATATACACAGAAACAACAGTTTAACTTGCTGCCTGACGTTGGAGAACATTTATTGAGATACTAGTAAGATTTATGTGGCATCTTGTAAACAGAAAGGCTGAAACCATTGTTTTCTTGGTGCAGATATAACACAGAGCTGGCTCCCAAGAGGGCAAGCCTGGGCATTTGCTGGGTGGGGGGGACATCATAACAGTGCTACTGTTTCCACTTTGCACAGAGTATCCAAGAAGAGCAGACATTCAGTCTAAGGGAATTCTCAGTTTGCATGTCCCACCTCTTCTATGTTAGGGGAAGCTACTAAGGGTGCTATGCCCTAGGTCCCCCAAAATCCTAGATGGAGCAATGCACAAGACCATTGTTAACAGTGATCTGCAAACCCACTTCCAGCCATGAATTTACAGCCTGGTTTGCATTCAGTCCTAAGCCATGGTTTAGGTATTCAGATATAATACTTCAATCACTTCAGGAGAACAAACTGTCATTAAAGACATGTTTGTTCAGGACTAAAGGGACGAACTGTGAAGATGCCTGCCATGTGGGTAAAGCTTAAAAGGGCCATTATGTGATGGCATAGGCTCCTTCCCCCAGGTGAAAACTAAATCTAGATACAGCACAGCAACAGAGGAATCTATCACCTAGGTTCATTGCGCAGAGTCACACCTCTGGGAACAGGTTCTGCTGCACTGTACTGCAGTCTACTTATATCAGAAATGGGAAACTTGCTCAATACTGAGGATAACACCAAAAAAATGCATCCTGTGCATGAAAAGCTACAGCGTATATTAAATACTAAGCGTGGATACAAATTAGACCTCCTGCATAAGCTGCATGTTTCTTTCAATAAATATATTCTGTAACCTTTTCCAATGAATTTAAATGAACCAACACAATAAGTGTGCCAGAATTTTAAAACAAAAGCTGAGATTCACAACATGGCAAATGTTATATCTGCCATGATTTATGACAGAGGTGAGCAATGTTTTGCCTACAGCTCCCATCAGCCCTAGCCAGCACAGCCAATGGTGAGGGATGATGGGAGTTGTAGTTCAAAAGCATCTGAACAACAAGCTTGGTCATCCCTCATTTATGATTGATTAGCTTAACATGACTACCTTCTGTTTCAAAAAAGACAAAGCTCCATGTTGGGGGGGGGGGGTCAAAAATATTATGATACTTATGTAGATTTCTTTTGTATGTTAGGTAAACTAAAAAAAAACAAGTGTTCCCTCCACAGTCCTTTCCTTCTATTTTCTAATTCCTGCCAATGTCTTGATTTGATCTAGGGGAATTTCCCAAGTTTCTGGTCATCCTTCGACAGAGACTTATCAGATAGAATTTCTATACTTGCTTGGAATTTCCAGTTCAAGTGCTAAAAAAGTATGTTACAGAGCAAGAAATTATTCAACCCGACCCTCATTAGCATTCTTCATTTCTATAAAGAAAATGGAAACTTCTCATTATCATAACCTTCCCTGATTAACTTTTCACAAGCCCATCCTCTTGCTTACTACTGATTGGCCCAGGTCTCTGAGTAGTGAAGGATGGGCTCCTGTAGTCGTCAGCTTTTCACCATTCAAGGGTGGAACTCAGGTGCCCAAGAGATTTAGATTCCAGATTCAGGTGGGATTTTCCTTTTGGGAGTCTGCCACAGTGGCGAGACAGAAGCTTATAACACCTTAAAGGCTAACCCATGAATTATGTCACGAGATTTCATGGACTTGAATCCACCTCATCAGATGCTACAATCAGGAAATTTTCTGTGAACTTCCTTTCTCTGGCTAGCATGTGTTCACGTCTTCTGCCTTTGAAAGATATAGGACTAGGTGGGCAACTTCAGAAGGTCTGGGAGCCATTTTTGCTCTCCCTGGAACTGGCAGTAGGCCACAGTCCTGCTGCCACCTCTGGCATCCTGCGGATTTCCATGGGGCAGCAGCAAAAACATTTGACAATTTGCTGACAATTTTCAGCAGCAAATTGCTATGGAATACTAAACTAGCCTAACTGATCTTGGGAAGAAGCTAAATTTGTCCACTGTGGCATTTTGTAGGGGCTTGCAACTGATTATCATGGCAGATCAGCATACTTTTTTTGCCACTGCCACAAATTTTGGTGGTGCGGCAACGATGGTGGGAGGCTACAGGGACTCATGTGGCCTGTAGGCTGCATGTTGCCTACTCCTGATGTAAGAGTTGCAAGCAAATCTGAAGATGACCAAAAACTGATGTGAGAAGCAATTTTCAGATTTGTATGTATGTCCATACAACTGATTAAAGAGATTGCTGTTGATCAAAGCATTTTCCACACATATTTTCAACAAAATATTCAAAGAAAACCAAACTGTTTTTTAAAAAAATATTAGGTTTTATTCCGAATTCAACTTGCATAGCAGAAAGCAAACATTCTCCCATTAGGAACAGCAATCGTTCATTTTGTCCTAGTTGAGCAAATCCTTCTCTTTTTGCTTTTATATCTTTGGGCAGATTCTAATAAAATGCCTCAAGAGAACCTCAAAGGCAAAGTCACATTCATTCAGCCATGAGGAGAAGGCATTGGCTTTTCCTGTAACCTTACAGACCTATTAAAAGACTACTGGCTTGCGTCCATAATGGAAAGTACTCTTATAGCTTTAGTCTAGACATGATCTTATCTAAAAGCCTCTTAGGTCATTTCATACTCTCTCAGAGGCGTTATCCAAATTTTTTGTTGGCTTTTTAAATATATTAGCCTGATTATTTTATTGCTGCATCTATGTCATTGATCAAAGGATGGAAAGGCAAGAACTGCTCTAATGAGTTCAAGCTATGATGATTTAACCCAATGTTCTATTTCTGATGGAAGTGTAAACATAGACGCCTTTGACCAAAGCTGGCAACACAAAGCAATCATTCAAAATAACAGCATCTTCCATTAGGAATTTTTATTCAGAGTTAAAATAAACAAACAATTTCAGCAAAGAGATCCCCTTTCCTTACTCCCTATTCTCACCTCCCCAAATCCCTCAGCCCTTTTATAAGGCTCAAACCTTCAGAGAGCAGCAACCTAACCCTGTGTGGTCACAAATTTAACCAGTTCACTACGGCTGCTGCCTTTCCAAGGCTGTTGTGTAAAGCTTCCCCATATTCTATGGTTGGAACACGCGTTTTGACTTGCACCTCTGCCAAGTTCAGAATAGTATAACCGTTGCTTCTGCCCCCAGGTGGGGATCCAGGCTGGTCGACAGCTTTGTGCAGAGGCTTCTGCCGTTTGAGTCCACCATTTATGAGGCAATGCCTGTGTGCCGTGAGTTTGCTTTAATAAACATGTCTCCTTATAAGTAAACCTTGAGTCTCTAAATGTGCCGTTTCCATGGTGCTTTAAAAGAACAGCTGGGAGGCCTACAGCCAAGACCTCTGGTATGCAACAAGGCTTCCTGCTTGCGCTAGAACCTTAGATATCTTCACAAATAACCTTCCACACATTCAATGAAGGTGCAGACAAGTACTGTAGGATCACCCACAGCTGGAGCAGTGGCTTTTTTAATTCCCAGTGCAGCTTGTCATGTCATCTGAACCTGTGTGTCATGGCTTGGTGGGGGTAGAGAACCATCTTCAAATAACCCTACCACAGCCCTTGGTTTATTTGAGGATTGTTTCCCCCTCAAACAAGCCCTGCCACATGAATTGTGATGACATGACAAGCTACACCAAGGTGGGTAATTAGGGAAATTGTGCCCAGCACAGACTGGGCCAGAAGTGGTGTTAGTGGCCCTATCTTCTGGTCCCTGCTATGAATCTAGTTGCAACATTTTATCCAAGCTGCAGCTTCTGAACAGTCTTCAGAAGGAGCAAACATTGCAGTAATCTTACTTGAAGTTTACCAGGGCATAGATCAACTGAAGCCAGGATATCTTGGTTCAGATAGGAATGAAACTGGGCTACTAGGCTAAAGCTGGTAGAAGGCACTGAGTCTACCTGAGCCTCAAGCGACAATGATGGCTCCAAGAGAACTCCTAAGTGAAGTGACTCCATCCAGATAGGATGAGCACCTTCCTGAATGCACATTGATCCTGAACTATGTGCAGTGCTTCTGACCCTATGCACACAACTAAACTGGAAGTGCAAGAAAGCACAGGGAGTAAGGGGCAGAACCTTTCACCTGCACAGGGAACCAAGCTACTTCTAAATTCAAGAAGTACCTAACGATCAGGAGAGATATGCCTAGAGGATTACATGTTTAGTGTATAATTGTTCAAAGGGACATGACCTGAGCCAGAAATTATGCTTTAATATAGTGTTAATGTGCGTGTTAATAGATGTGCTAGAAAATTCCACTCACTCAACTCACACTGGATCTTACTTATATATAACAGATGCATCCACAATAAGCAACAGGCAACTATATATTTGCCTCCTTGTTCTAATACACTGTTATAGGATTAATTTCTGATTGCTGTGACAGGAGAGGGCTAAGGAGAGCTGCTTAAAGTCCTTAATGGCCAGTGACAAAGTGTGACAAATACTTCAACTAGAGGAAGGAATCCAAACTCCTATTCAATGTCTGCTGGGAAACATTGAGTAAAAGTAACGTACAAGTGTTCTCTCTTTTATTTCTTGCTCTACAGATTGAATTATCTCCATCATCTGCTTATGTTTATGTTCAGGAAGTCATTGTGAAGCTGCCTGTTAAAACTGAACCCAAAAGAACTAAGCTAGATAACCAACCAGGGAGTTCACCACTCATTGATGGGATTCTGCCTCCATGGTCCTTTAGGTACACAGCCCTCAAATGTGTTCAGATCCATTGCAGAAGGTAGATCCTTTAAGCTTGTTTCAAAATGTAATAGCCCATCTCCTGGTTATATTAGTGCTCTACCATACCAGTAGTGTGGTACAGAATTCTATACACAATTCCACATACCAGCCTTAAGTTCAACAGATCTCCTGCCCTATACCTTGTCAGCCAAAGGTGGGTTTTTAATGGTGTACTCAGTGTAGCAAGTTTGAATAGGGGGAGCATGAGGAGAGGCATTTTTGTGACTGCTGCTCCAGACCAGACAGAGCCAGCAAAAGATGAACATCTTCCAAAAGTGATGCTAAATATATTTAAGAAGGCAAACACATTGTGGTTGGAAATGAATAGGTATTTCTCATTAGCAAGTGCATATTGCTTAAAAAGTACTGTTATAACGTAGCTGTTTTGATTATAATGAAGGGGACAGTCCAATGTTTGGCCTGACAAATTTGATGATATTTCAAGAACTTGAAAAAAGGATTTTAATTAGCCTTAGTAGCCTAAAGTCTCTCCTTCCTTGGAAATGCAATACCTAATAAATATGCATGGGTAGAGGGAGGACAGAAGTTTCACTTTGAACTTGCAGAAAGTCACAGAGAGCTGTGGGTTATAACTGGAGTTGACCAAATACTTGATCTTTGGGAAGCTAAAGCAGGATTACCAGTTGTGCTGTCAAATACTTCAGAGAGCTAGGGAAAGGCACAGAAATGTTCATGGCAAAGTATGGTTTTAATAGAGTGACTCTAGTATAAACAAATATTTATGATGAGGTATACCAGAGTCTTGAATGGCTTACCAAACAGTTCTAACTCATCCAAAGAGCAAAATCTGGTTGAAGCTATTCCAAATTTTGGTATGTTAGAACTACTAGAAACTATTACAGAAATCACTTCTAAACATTACACTATCAACTGTAGAAGTCAATTTGCTTTCATTATGTTCAGCTTTTGTGTTTGCAAATAATACCACAGAATACCATACAACAAGACAGAGTTGGGAACCTGTGGACAACCCTCCAAATGTTGCTGATTTAAACTCCCATCACCCTTGACCATTGCCAGTGCCGGCTGGGGGTAATAGGAGTTGGAGTCAAACAGCATGAGGAGGGCCACATCTTCCCCACCCCAACCATGTGAGTACTAGGATAGCCAATGCTCTTTTGACTCCAAAGGAAACTAAACACTGTAGCACTGGATTTCTTAGGGAAACAAGATTGGTTTAACAATATAACAACCCTCTTTGTTGTTAAAATACAGTTATCTTCCTTGTATGTTAGTGTGGGTTAAAGTATGAATAAACAAACAAACAAACAAACAAACAGAAACTTCATATAACAATGCTTTAGGTACGTGTAATGGCTTTTATTCACATTCCTCCCTCTCACACCTATTGTATTCTTACTCTGTTTTAGACTGTATGCTTCTTGGGAGCAGAGAACAGTCTATATTGCCTATTCAACTCCACAAGGCTTGGTGTACATTGATTTGTAGTATACTGCATACGATACACACACACATATATACATAAAATACCCCCACCACACACAGACACACACACAAATACATATACAGAGCCAGTGTGGTGTAGTGGCTAAAGTGTTGGACTGGAAGTTGGGAGATCTGGGTTCTAGTCCACATTCAGACATGGCAACCCACCAGGTGACTTTGGGCCTGTCACAGACTTTCTGTCCAACCTACCTCAGAGGGTTGCTGTTGCGAGAATAAAATGAAGAGGAGCATTATGTAAACCGCCTTGGGTTTCTTGGAGGAAATAAGGCAGGATATAAATGCAATAATTAATAAATAAATAAAAATATTCATATCTTATTTCTGAATATAGGCCTAGAAGTACAAGCTTACTATCAACTTGAATAGAATTTTACCATTGTTTTCACCAAGACCTGGATGAACCACTAACTTTATATCACAGGATCTCACTTCCAGATATGCACCACTCAAATGTTTCGTAAAAAAGAAATGAAATATTTCCTTCAAATTAATAACAATAGAAAGAAATACGAGCAATTTCCCAGGGCTCTCTAAAAGCAATCCTCAGGGACTAAGCTATCTTTATTTCAGAAAAGAAAAAGATGAAAAGATGTCATCATGGGAAGCAATAAAATCTCAGGAGAACAAAAACGACACACATACTACTTCTTATTTTTTTAAGGCCAAAAATGTCTATAAATATAAAGCAAAACTATTACAGATATTGAAATGTAGCTAGTGCACTCATAGCACTTAAAAACAACTTTGTTAGATAAATCCTCATAGTCTCTATTCTAAAGCATTTTAAATAAACAGATTCAATGGAAATAGTCATACTTTTATTGTCTTTTGGCAGTATATAATTAGAAATTTGTTATTCAGACATATGAAATTCCAGCATCTAAAAAAGCATTAACTCACACAAATGCCACACAAAATAAAGTGCAGCTAAACCCTAATGGAGGGTGCTTCCAATTCAGGCTTTTCACCCTGCCTTGTTCACAAAATATTCAGGGGAGGGGTATCCAGGTGACCTTGTCCTCCCCTTGTAACCCTCCCATGTTTTCCCACTGCTTCTTACGCACACACCCACAAAAACTATCGAGAAGTCTCTGTTTCCATATTGTTTTGTGTAGCTCTATTAAAACTGATACATTCTGATGTGAGCAAGTGTGGTGTAGTGGTTAGACTGCTGGACTGGGACTCAGGAGATCTGGGTTCTAGTTCCCACTGGGCCATGAAGTTCACT
The DNA here is from genome assembly GCA_029215795.1 of Anniella stebbinsi. Classification (NCBI taxonomy): domain Eukaryota; kingdom Metazoa; phylum Chordata; class Lepidosauria; order Squamata; family Anniellidae; genus Anniella; species Anniella stebbinsi. Next base: position 168,750,649 of record JARDYH010000003.1, on the reverse strand, counting down.
GGGTGACTTTGTGCCAGTCACTGACTCTCAGCCTAAGTTACGTCACAAGGTTGTTGTGAGGATAAATGGAGAGGAGGACGATCATGTAAGTTGGCTTAGGTTCCTTTCAAGAGGAAAAAAGATGGAATATAAATGTAATAAATATAAATTTTGGAGGAAAAGATGGAAATGCTATATAACGTTTTTTGATAGACAGCGCAAAGAGCCATCCATCTGGAAGCACCCAAAATCAGAGTTACAGTGCACATCTGTTGGAAAGTAAGTCCCATGGAGTTCAATAGGACTTACTTCCTGTTAACTGTGTAAGTGTGTGGCTATCAGGGAAAGAATTTTCTGTGTCGTGGCCCCCCATCTGTGGGATTCCCTTCCCGGGGAGTTCCTCCTGGTATCTTCACCACATACATTTAGGCTGCCTCTACAAGAGAGGTTTAAAGCTCTTTCAAGGCGCTTAAAAAAATTTACCTCTACAAGAACGGAGCGCAAATCGGGCGTAGAGGCGCGTTATCTCTCCGATTATGTGCATTATCGAATGCGCGTTAAATAGCGAGTTTTATTTTGCTCCGGCCGTTAAAGCGCATTTTGCCTATGTGAACAAGCGCTTATGCGCATTAACTACTTGTAAAGCACATTTTGGTCATCCGTTAATGAGCTTCGCCACCTCTCGTGCAGAGGGATTAGGTGTAAATGCGGTTCTGCGATTATGCGCATAATCGCCTAACCAGGTGCAAAAGCGAATCCTTGTAGAGGGGACCTTAGATGTCAGGTTAAGACATTCCTTTTCTAGCAAGCATTTAGTTTCTAATCTGCTCCTCTGACTATTAATTGCTGTGTTTATTGTTTTTATTGTTATGTCATTATTATTTATGATTACAAATGCACATCTCATAAATAAAGAATAAATATATTAGGTTTTGCGTGTTTTTTAAAAAGATCAGCATTAATTTAATTCTCATTACGTTATACAGCACTATAATAATGCTTTGAATAGTTGTTTTACTAGTTGTCATGAATATAATACATATTTAGCGGGAAAAGAGATCAAATAACTTCTCATGTATTCAAAATTAATAAATAAGTCAAAAGGTACACTATATACAAAGAGACAGAATCCATCCATGAGTAGGATAATCTGAGGTGCTTCTACCAGTTAGGTGAACACCTACAACTTTGAAGAGTTAGCTATGACTGCAAATCAACATTGGGGGTTGGAAAATATGGTTCTAAATTTTAACACAGAACTCACTTCACCATGAAGACTGGAATACCGCAATGCGCTATCCATGGGGCAGCCTTCGAAAAACAGTCCAAAAACTTCAGCTTGTCCAAAATAGGGCAGAGAGACTATCAACAGGGACTGGTCAAAGTAATTATATTGTGCCAGTACTTTTCCATCTGCACTGGCTGTCAGTCCCGATTCAAAGTGCTGGTATTAACATTCAAAGCCCTAAACAGCTTGGGCCAGGTTATCTGAAGGATTGTTTCCTCCCATAAGATCTTCTTCAGCTGTTCTTCTCTGGGAGCCCCTGCCAAAAGAAGTGAGGAGGGTGGCTACCGGGAAGAGGGCTTTTTCTGTTGTGGCACCCTGGCTGTGGAATGAGCTTCCCTGAGACGCTTGCCTGACACCTATGTTGTGCTCTTTTTGACACCAGATGAAGCATGGAGGAAGCTGTAGCTCATTGTGCAGGAGGCTATAGCTAGGGTGACCAGATAAAATCCAGGACTGGGCTCATGTAACTTTAATAGTTGTAGAGAAAAGGGGATTTCAGCCAGTGTCATTTGTATGCAATTAGTTCCTGGTGAAATCCCCTCTTCATCACAACAGTTAAAGTTGCAGGGGCCCTGCCTTCTTTTGTATATGGTCACTCTAGTATAGTGCATGCACCTTTAACTGTTGTGATGAAAAGGGAGTATCACCAGGAACTAAATGACACTGGCTGAAATTCCCATTTCTCTACAACTGTTAAAGTTACATGAGCCCTGACCTGGATTTTATCTGGTCACCCTATAAATACATAGTTAGCTGGCGCATACCGGTAACTGTTGGCCTTTTTTTCTGTCTAAAGATGCATAGGATTGTGCCTTTAAATGTGTGCGGGGATTTGTGCTCTTCCTCAGCAGCAAAATGAGCCGGCATTGGGCCGGCACAGTTCTTATGACCTATGCAATCATGACAAATCATTATGGGTGAAATTCCTTAATAGTCTATTAATGCAACATATTATTGAACTTACTCTCAAACTCTCATTCAAGTAATGAGAAAGAACTTATGCTGAAAGTAGACAGCTCCAGGTTCCCAGGGGGTGGGGGCGCAAGGTGCCTTCTGTGGGCTCCCATCCTCATCTCCAAGGCACTGCTGCTCACATACTTGTCCTCACCCTCTGGGCCCTGTCAACTGCCCAGAGGAAGAGCACAAGGGAAGGAGAGCAGGGTACGTAGACTTCAGGCTTGTTGGATCGACTTTGTTTGTTTACAAGCCCAGAATCTACCAGTCACAGACAGGTACAAAAGACCACCTGGTGCTCTGTGATGCCTGCCCCTGACACCAGTCTGGAAAGTAGCCACAGATTAATTAACTACCTTGTTTGTTTCAGGAAACATAACACCAAGTTAAGGCCAAAATGAATTCCACCCCCACCTCGGGTATGACAAGGTGATCTCAGGTCATGGGTTGAAAGAACTGAGAATGTAAAGAATTCCGTTGAAGGAAGCACTCCAAACAGAGGCCCTAAAAGGGATAAGAAAATTGTGCAAATTATACTTATGCATGTAATAGCTGTGTTGAGTAATTTCTTCACATGTTATGTCCAAGGTTGTGAGGAGTGTGACCGGTCCTTCACCACATCATGCAAAGAGGATCGCCAGCCCAGTAAATGGATGAACCAAGCCTGAAAACAAGGTTTAACTGAATCACCTTGCTGGTGATTAGCAGAATACGGCCAACATTTTCACAGATTTTGATATCACAGGAGCAATATACTTTTCATTGCATTTTAGTAATGGTCTCTCAATTACAGACCTACAAACATATATTCCACCAAATTTTTTAAAAAACTTATTTATTCCCTTTTTAAAATATCTGATCCAATCCTTATTGGGTTCCCTGCTTAAACTTCTAATTGCTTTATCAAGTCTGTCAATTTCCAAAAGGGGTGGGAAGCCCACCCACCAGCCTGCTCACCCACCAGCCTGCTCACCCATCCAAGTGGGTAGTTCCTCAAAAGCTATTTGTATTGCCTGTTGAAACTTGACATCTGATTCAGACTCCACACAGGTGCTGATAACCTAACAGGTTTATTAAACAGGGTTATATACAGCTCCTGGCAGGACTGCAAACACAGGCCTGCTACAGGGTTTCTCCTGCTGGTTTGTACTTAAGGGGACAGTGCATAGTTAATTCATGAAACTTGAATACAATTCCACCTCTGCAAACACAGAAAGGGATAGCCTGTTGTTGGCAATTTCTGCTTATGCTTGCATCAAGATGTCATAGAACTCTTCCACTCTTTGGGCTTGAAATGCCTCCTGTATCTGGAGTGTGGAGTGTTTCTAATTGCATCTTCATTTATTGAGATGCTAGGTGTGTTGAGTATGCATAAGGATCCTTGTTGACCTCAGTCAAGAAGCTCAGGGTTTTTGTGGGAGTCTGCATGAATATGCTAACAATTGGTTGGATTTAAGTCACCAGAGTACCTTGTGTCCTCTGACAGAGAGACCTGATTTGTATGGAACTAACAATCTACAATTAACAAATTGTGGGTTGTTTGGGAGCATGTAGAAGCTTCTGACTTTTGCCTACTTCTGCTGTTCCAAACAACCTAGGGATACACTATCCCTGGATTGTCCTCCATGATGTGCAAACCCAAACTCTGGGTTGTTGAGGGAGAAACAACACAGAGTTTTAACACACGGTTTATTCCTGCACAGTGCAAGTGGCTGAGCGGTCACTCCTAAACAATTCACGGTTAACAAACAGTGACCTAATGACCCCAAGTGGGTTGTCGTGTTATGAGAATCTAGTGTTAGGGTTGTTCATACCCATACTGGCTTGTTGTGCCATCCAAACCCAGCAGGGTGATTTTGTCATGGGTTGTCAGGAATTGCTTCAGAACTGCCTGGCAAGAGCAGCAAAAGCACTGTCCACTCCTCGAGATCTCACTAGATCTGCCTCCATCTTCCCTCATCCTTTCTCAGTGCCCTCTGCCTTGTACTTTTAAAAATAGAGAAAAAAGGAAACTGAAGCAGGCCCCTCTTCGGTGACCATTCTTAGAAATTGCTTTACTATATTTGCATCCTTTTCAGCTATTGGCCTGCAGGTAATATAGACTGATGGTCATGCTAATATACATCCAGCCTTATGAAAACTTATAGAATTATGCCGATATGTAGTGAATGCCATCTTGTGAGATTAACTCAATGTAAATGCTGGGTATCGCAAATGACATCTTGGAATTATTGGGTTGGATATGCAGATATATTAGTGGAAGAAATTCTGACACTGTTCTGTGAACTAACTGTTCTGCAAGAATTAGCAGAAGTCTAGTTTGATGTTGTCCAAGACCTTGTGCAAGCAGAAATGTATTTCTGGATTTTAATTAGGTTTTTTTTTTTTCATTCAGGGACCTTGCCTAAGTCAGAAAAAGGCCTTTTGTACATGGGCTTTTGCTCGCAGAACTGCACTTCTGGATCCAACCCATATGTTATGCAATGCTTGAAAACCTGTTTTGGAGCTGCATCACCTCAAAGTAGCAACAGTAGCAATTGACTATAAGAATTCGCTGTTTAGCGTTACACAGAAATAGATCCGCTATGAGACAGGCCCAGATGGGTGGATTCAATATTGTCAAGCTCTTCCCAGTTCTGTCTTTATTAGTATTTCATGCAGATAACACAGTTTTGGACCATGGTTTCAGTAATAGTTTATTGTGTATTATTTTGAGTTAGATCTCCCAAGAATCTTACGCTGAAGCATATCCTCCTTATCAGCAAAGACTAACAGCTGCAGCTGGACTACTTACTGATCAATTGTTTGAGTTGAGTCTTGGGGGCTGTCTACATGATGCCGAATTGGCATTGTGTTCCCCCTAAACCACACAGTTTCACTCCCACAGGGTTTCCGGTGGTCATTGGGTACGGGTGGAGCCTCCCTGTCCTCTCCCTGGCTTCCAGTGACCAATCACCGGTCACCATCCACCAGGACTGCCCCCCAGATTGTCCACGGAGTGAAGTCAGATGGCAAAAGAGCTGGGTGATCTCACTCCCCCTTGACTTTTTTACCACACAGCTTTGCGGAAAAGCCCTGTGGTAGCAGCAAATCTGCGGCTGCATCATATAACTGACGAAGTGCAGATTCTCAGTCACCACAGAGCTTTGAGTGCATCTAGACAGCCCCTTGGTCTCTTTCATAGAAAAGTTATTTCTGTCTTAAGGCATTTCTCTTTGGGCTGCAAGAGATCTCAAATACCACCAAGCTGTGTCTTTCCTGACTGATTCTGTGATCTTTCAGGCAGTGACCCATGCTCTATTGATAGCTCTGTCCTTTGGACCAGCACATATTAGGAAATGAGCCCAAACCACTAATATGACTCCCATCTTGCAAAATTCAGCTCCTTCCATCCAGTCTAGTTCTCTGCAATGATTCCAGCTTCAAAATCCATAGGAGGCACATTTCTTCCACATGGTCTATGTGGAATCCTTGCACTCTGACACAATGTGTTGTCTGCTGAAATCTGAATACTGATTTCAGGCTCCATACAGGTATTGGCAAAGTAACAGGTTTATTATACAAGATTATATTCAGCTCCCTGGCAGTGTTCCAAACATAGGGCAGCAGCAGGGCTTATCTCAGTCCAAGGGAAGAAGGACTCTGAATTCTGAAATGTACTTATTTTATTTTCAGTATTTATAATCAGCTGCCCAATACCATCATACTCTGAGTGGCTCCCAAAGAGGACAATGCACAGTTAATTCTGTATATCTGTCTATACAGTGCAAAATAAAACAACTGCCTAGGATCTAAAGAACTGTGAATAGCCATCCATGCATGTACTGGGTTTTGAGGGCCCTGAAAAGCCACTCCGGAAGATTGAGGGACCCACTGAAATAGCATCTGGCTCTGTACAATGGACTGAGGCCCAAAAACAAAATTGGCAAGGACCTATTTTAGTCACTTAGATCTATTAAATTTCAGATGAATTTCTAAGGGAACAATCCTTTGGCCCCTAGACAACATCTCGCAGTGGAGGATAGAAATAGAGTTTTTAGATTCCTGGATCTGAGATAAGAGATAGCACTCTGACCTCAGAGCCAGAAATCCATTCTCCCTGCCCCCTCACAGCCAACCTCGGAGAGGAGGTAAAGGGGACGTGTCTGTGGTAAGGTAGGGGAGGCGACTAGAGAGGCCAACTTCCAACTATCCCTAGGCCGCTCCAGCCTCCTTCCCTCTCCAGCCTCGGTGCCCCAGATAGATGGGCGAAAATTCAGTGTGGGAGGAGCATGGAGGCAAAGATCACCTCCTCTGCTCCTCCCGCGCTGCATTACGAGCATCAGCATAGGATTGCACCCTAATACTATTTCAAATGGTAGCAGTTAAGAATAGGAACAAAACATACTTGTCTGTGTATCATCATCATCAAAACCGTACATCCACATTATTTGGACTATGGAGATCCCAAAGAATTTATAACATTTGGGGGATATTGTACGGTTGTTGTTGTTTTTAAGAAGTTGGCCTCCAAGCCTCTAAAGACTTAATCTACAAATTTAACACAAATAGCTTTTGTATTTTCTATTCCCAAGCCTGGAACCATAAATATTCAGAGCTATCAAACTATGCCTATATGGGTTCTTCTCTTGCCCCTTCAGTATGCTTACTTACTTGCACTCGCATGTGCATTATGATTGCAGAACCAGAGTCAAACTAGATTCTGGGGCAACAATCCTATACATATGTACCTGAAAGTTCAATTGAATTCAATGGATCTTATTGCTGAATAGATGTGCGTAAGATTATGCTGCAACATTGTTAAAAAAAATAGTAGTGAAGTTGATTGAAAGCCTCCAATCAACTTTATTGCTGTTTGTTTTAAACATAAATTCAGTGCTAAGCCTATGCTCATCGGGCATGGGACCTGAACTTATTTCTGCAGCCTGAATGTCCATTGGTGCCAAAGGATCCCCCACCCCCAACTTAATTGCCCTTCAGGTAGTGATTTTCAGGGGGAATGGCAGCTGGGCCAGGAAAGTTTAACCATCCCCTCCCCATGTGCTGCAACCACCACAAAAAGTCCTCCATGTGGCAATTAAGCTTAGAGAAAATGATTCCATCCATGCCTATGGAGTCTTTTTTCTAAAGTCTAATTGCCGTACTGGGGAGGGGGAGGATTTTCAGAGGGGGTCGCAGGTGGGAATATAAGGATTAACCCTACCCTCCCTGTATGCTATGACACCCCAAAATTGCTCCCTATATGGCAATTAAATTAGGAGGGGACTTCCATTGGTGCCCCCATGGAAGTCTTTTCCTATACATAACTGCATGGGGCATAGGAGATTTCCTCTGGGAGGGGAAAAAACATGCACACACACCTAGCAATCTTCTGTTGAAATTGAGGAGAGTTTCAAAAGCAGTTTCTCATATGATGTGGATGGAGGTGTACTGATCAAAGGGGGGAAATAGGTAAGAGGTCCCACAAGGTGCATCAGGACTGGCTCAAGGCTTGAGGGGATCTTGGGCAAAGTGCCTCTAGTGGCCTCCCTCCTCTGTCAGGGGGGCATGTTGGACTTACCTCACGGTGGCAGCAGCAAGAGATAAGCAGCCCTCTGAGCAGTACCAGGCAACTGAGTTTAGCATCATTTAAATTTTCAACACCGCTCTGGAATGATGTTACATCAGAGGTATTGTGGGAAACTAAAATGCTGCTCCAAGTGCCAGGCTGGCTTTCTTTTTGAAGGAGGCCTAAGGTAGGTATCAGCAGTGACTGCTACCAGGGTGTTGGGGCCCTGGCAATTGGCAAAGGGTACCAGGTCCTGATGCCAGTTCTGGGGTGCATCCTTGGGACAGGTAAAGTACCTCTATATGTAGGTATATATGTAGCTCATATATTTTTACTGCTACTATTTCACTCTTTGTTATCTCCAACAATATGCCAAATACTGTGCAAGAAACAGGTACCAACACTTGTTGAATGACATTTTTACAGAAGATAGAGACATACACAAAACAGTGAAACAGCCAAACACTCCCGCACACACACAAAACTTCAGCCATAAATTTCTTCAAGAAGGAAAATCAGATGAAACTTTCTGTTTAACAGTTTTCCTAGTATGCCTGGACTATCTTTTTTTGTCTTCTTTCTTTCTGTTCCAGACTTTACAATATTTAAGCAAATTACAAAACAAACCTAGTTCTCAACCTTGATTCAGATTTTTCCTGCTTTTGTTAGTTCGTGTTACAAGGCTAATTTTTTTAACTGTAGAACTTTTATCTGTGAATATCTAAGTCCTGCCTTGTGGAAAACTAATTACAGAACCACTGAGAGCTTCATAATGTCCTGCATTTAAGTCCTGAGCATCATACATAATGCATAGGAAGCCTTCGCTGCACTCTGATTACAGCACACTGTCATTAAGTGAGCAAATTAAAGATGTGAATAATTCACTGGCTGAGCTTATTGTCAGTGCTGCATTGTGAAATTAGAATTTCTAATAAGTACTGCAATTTTTAACCCAATTAACACAGAGAACATCTTGAGTCTGATTAGTACAATAAAATTTATTACCTTATTCGTTGGCTTCAAAACAGCCAGGCTAAATACTGTATTTAATTATCCACCATTTGCAGCTTCTGTGCTAAAAAACATGTTGGTTAAAAAAAAAAACCTTATGGTTTTAAACAAGATTTCTAATATTGGAGATGGAATCAAAACAAACCTACATAAATTTATAACAAGTCTAGCAATTTCAGGCAAGTTATCTCTGTACGAACAAGACTTGGCATATTTGTTTTTAGCATTGACCATGATATCACTGATGAAAGCTGTTACCCTAACAGATTCATATCATCTGAAAAGAAGCAACATTAGAATCCCCCAGCAAAGTAATGTTTACAAACCAGGCACACACACATACTGTACATTAACTTCTGGCATTCATGAAGCATCCCAGGGCACGTTTGGTCTCTCTTCCTCTTGGCTTTTGAGCCTGAAAAGAAACCCATTTTCAAAAAGCACCATGAACACTGAAACAGGTTTCTTACCTCTGATCTCCAATTAGAAGAAGCCCCCACCTCTTCTCCTACTAAATCCAACCCAAAGTCCAGCATGTTGCTCCTTGGCAGAAGCGATGAAGAAAATGTGTCTGCCCGGGTTGCAGCTTTTGTGTCGACGTGTTTTCTCTCTGCTTGTGAATTGGTGGGGGGGGGGGGGGGGGTGTCAAAAGATCATCAAAAGTCCAGCACATCTGGTTCCTCTGCAGGCTTGTTGCTGCTTCGCTATGGACTCCCTTGGCCAGGTCCTTCATCCTGGGAACTTTAATCGCAGAGCTGGAGGGGCGAGGGGTGGGTGGGGTGTCGAAGGAACCAAGAGCGACACAATTAAGACCTTTAATGGGGCATTTCCTCCTCCCCCTTCCCCCGCATCGTGCCTGAAGCAACTACCTTGAATCTTTGCTTGGCAGATATTTTAGCTTCGTCATGCAGAAAAGGGAGAGGGAGAGAGGGAATAAAGGTGGTCTAAAAATCAGACAGACACAATGAGAGAGAGAGAGAGAGAGAGAGAGAGAGAGAGAGAGAGAGAGAGAGAGAGAGAGACTGGAGAAAGGGGCTGTCAGAGTAGGAAAAAAATCTGCATATGGAAATCAGGGTTACTCTGGGTACAGCTTTATTTTAACCAGGGCGAGCTTTTTTTTTTAATGAAACAGAGAAGAACTGATGAAAAAAAAGAAAGAAAAGGTTCTCTTCCAGCAAAAGAAGTTGTGTTGTTACTAAAGAAGATTTCACACTTAACAAGTTCCCCTTAGTATTGCAGCAGCAGCAGCAGTAGAGGAAAGTTAACTTTATCAGGAACAGAAGTTTTTCCTGCTCTCCTTGTAAAACTTACAAAGAGAGAAGACAGGAAAATGATTTTGTGAATCACCAAAAGCAGAGACGGGGTTATATCGGAATTATATAGCACAGATTCAGCCTGGTGTGGTCCTTAGAGATCCAGGTTCAATTCCTCATTCGGCCAAGAAGTACACAGGTTGACCTTGGGTGATTCGCAGAACAATCTAGTGTGTGTGTGTGGGGGGGGGGGGGGATTAATGTGGCAGGCGACCCACCATTTGCCAAGTTCTGCCAGCTTCCTGCGGTCAGGGCAGGCGGTGTGTGTGTGTTGGGGGGGGGGGGTTCCTCCATTTAAACAGTTCTTTCATTTTTCCAGTTTCCACTCCCATTGATATCAATGGGAGAGAATTAACTATATGAATTAATGTCATTTGGGCATAGTTTCACAATCCATGGAAACGTTGGGAACCAAAGATGTTTTGGATCCTGCAGAATATCCCCTGGAACACACCATTTCACCCCTACTACTGGTGAGGACTGGTGCTGGCGGTATTCCTATGCTCACACAATTTCCCATGGGCATAGAGAGGGTAGAAGTGGGGCCATCCTTGGTAGATGTGCTGCCCCATCCTACACTCCCCAACACCTGGCCTTTGGCAGGGGTTAGGATTGCTCTATCATTCTATCTCTCAGCCTGGCTGACTTCCCTGACAGGGTTGTTGTGAGAATAAACTTGTGGAGGAGAATCATATGTGCCCTCTTGAGTTTCTTCTAAGAAGGATATCAATGCAATAAATAAACCTTTGTTACAATTCTAAGAAAAATTATGTGACTGTCTAGAATGATTGCAACTTATATTTTAATTTATTGTTTATCTTTTTGGTCCACCCAATAACAAAAGTCATCTGGGCAAATTACAAGATACTAACAATGCAATCTTAGGCTCCCTCTACAAGGATTCGCTTTTGCGCCCGGTTTGGCGATTATGCGCATTATCGCAGATGCTCATTTACTCCTAATCCCTCTGCACGGGAGGCGGCGAAGCGCATTAATTGATGTCCAAAAAGCGCTTTACAAGAAGTTAATGCGCATAATCGCTTGTTCACACGGCGAAAATGCGCTTTAACGGCCAGAGCAAAATAAAAGTCGCTATTTAACGCGCATTCGATAATGCGCATAATCCGGGAGATAACGCGCCTCTACGCCCGTTTTGCGCTCCACTGGTGTGGAGGTAAAATTTATAATGAGCCTTCAAAGAGCATTAAACCTCTCTTGTGGAGGTACCCCCAGGCAGGTTTACTCAGAAGTAAGTCTCATTAAATTCACTCCCAGTTAAGTGAGCATAGAAGTGCTACTTAAAAGAATAAAAACACCGCACACAATAAATATCAACCACTAATAATGATCACTATAAGAGGTGATATATAATATATATACATATATATATATATATATATATATAACATAAAAGCAGATGTTCTAACACCCAACAGCAACCTTTCCCAATCTGTGCCCTCCAGACATTTTGGACTTCAATCCCCATCATCCCCAAGCAGCATTCTGGTGGTCAGAAATGCTGGGAGTTGTAGTCCAATACATTTGGAGAACACCAAGTTGGGGAAAGATAGATTTTTGAATAAGCTTTCTGTAAATTATAAAACCTAGGATCTAAAATGCCTGGGAGAAGAGGAAAGTCTTTGCCTGGCACCGAAAAGATAAAAGTGTGGGTATCAGACAGGTCTCCGTGGAGAGGGCATTCCACATGTGGGGTGCCACAACTGAGAAGCCCCTCTCTTTTTTAGCCACCCCAGCTGCCTCACTTCATTCGATAGGGGCACCCAGTGGAGGGCATCTGAAGATGAACCACAGTCTGGGCAGATATATATGGAAGGAGATGTTCCTTAAGATACTTTGAATTGCACAAAATATTTTACCAGCCTTCCATGAGATCTTCCTAGCTGCACCTACCATTGTGTTCAGGGTAGTTTGGATTTTCACTTGTAAGGAAATGCTGTTCATGTGGGTGAAGGGGAGAGTGACTGTCTACAAAGCTGCTCAGCATAATCTCTATCCATGTCTACTGAGAAGTGAGTTCAATGGGCTTACTGCCAGGTAAGCATGTAAAGGCTAGAGGCAATTTGGGAGGTTGGCCTCTTCCATCCCAGTGTGCTTAATAAAACATTTGAGTGATTAGCCTCCTGCATGCACATAATCCCTTTCCAGGTTTTCCCTAGCTAGCACATGGGTGCCAGCCTCAGCCACTGGACCTCATACACACTTGTGCAAGAGACAAGAGCTGACTGGAAAAGTTGACCACACTGCTCTAAACATATCCTCTGTGTGCCACAAATGTTGCCCATAGGCAATACTCTGTGGCACAAACTAATCCAGAAGTGCAGAACTTCAGCCCTCAATGGGCCCCCAGAAGGCCCCACCTCCTCCACCCCACACCTCCCCATGGATCATTTGGTGGTTTCCTGGTGCCTTGTAAGATAGAGTGGGGAGATAAGACAATCGATGTTTTCTGTCCTGATAGTGTCAAAGCAATCTTTATTTATGAGTGACAGAAAGGCAGGGAGAATAGTTTAATTTTTAATTTTATTTTTAGGTGCCAAGCTGTACTGTGGATGGCCCTTACTTGAGATCACACATCCATGCAGTGTAACCCTGTGCAGGCTTACTCAGAAGTAAGCACCACTTAATTCAATGGAACATTCCATCTGATCTGGTGAAGTTGCCAGCTGATTTGGGGCTGGGCTGGCCACTTTTTAAAAACATCTTGCCTGGCTGCCAGGCAGAGGTGGACAATATGATTTTTTTTCCATGCTCATTTTCTACTCCCTATGCATTCACATTTTAAATTGAACAAGTAATATTATATTGAACATGAATGCATTGCATAGTATACTATACATAGTGGGCAAGGGGAAATCTGGAAGGTGTAGCATTGCATACACATTACTTAAAAGCAGCTATACCTGAACTGGACCACTTTCTCAGTCTCTTGCTTCCTGATCCAGGTATCTCAGGCCACATGTGTTTGATGGACCCAGACTGGTTTGCTGATTCCCAGCTTCCCACTGTGGGTTGGTGGAAAGGGGAACGTAGCTGATGTTCTGGGCTGACTTGCTCCAACAGTTAGAGCTTGTGGTGGTTATGGTGACATTAGAAGGGCTCCCTGGACTTCTGGGATCACTTGAACCATCCCACCTATGAATGGAGAACACTATCAGTGGCTACTAGTCCTGATCGCTATGTGCTACCTCCAATATCAGAGGCAGTAAGCCTATATACACCAGTTGCTGGGGAACATAGGCGGGTGGATGCTGTTGCACTCATGTCCTGCTTGTGGATCCCTGATCGACAGCTGGTTGGCCACTGTGTTAATGGAGTGCTGGACTAGATGGACCCTTGGTCTGATCCAGCATGGCTATGTTCTTATGGAGGTTAGCAACACAGCAGGACTGGTATCAGCGTACCTACCTGAGACCGATGACAGCCCACCTAGTGAGTCCTTTTTTGTCAGCTCTCTTGTCTGGGAGGTCAGCAGAAGGAGAAGGATGAACAGTAGCCCACAGCACAAGAAGCAGTGCTGCACAGCCCAGAGTGACAGGTAGCAGTAGTTCGGTTCTGCACCATTCAGTCTTTGCAAGTATTTGAGAAACAAAGAGTATATGTCTGTATTTTCCTTGTGGATTTTGTGCATAAACAGGAAAGAGAGTGTTTGCAGTTCCCTGTTTAATGTGCATATATGAAATGTGTGAGATGCATGTATTGCCCTTGGGACTATTCTCTGCCTTGGTTTTCCCCTTCTGTAAAATAGGTAAATGTTTTCTAGAATGTATTCTGCCCAGTTTCTTAATCACATTCTCTACGTTACTCATGTGACTTGATATGTAGTCTGTAGCTGGGCTCACCTGCTTTGTGTTATCTGCTGCACAAGCACTTTTAGTTCTTGCTTTGTGCTTTATTGGAAATTCTTTTACCATGCTCCCCTCTATATATTCACTTAATGTGTATGGCTGCTAGCACCATCTCTCCACTTCTGTTACATTGGGCAGAATTAAAAATCTATTTGTGTACCAGAATGTTTTATTTAAAGAGATTTAATTTACTTGAAAGTCAATCTCACTGGGTTTAATGGAACTTGCTTTTAGGACTATAGAGGGCTGCCATATTTATGCCCGGTTTGAGGGCTTTCTCAAAAAAATTTCTTGTCTATTGTTGGAAATTGGCTTCTGAACTCCATGGATCTTGTGGGGTGTCTATACGGTCTGTTTACCCCGTTGTGGCAGTGCAATGGCATTGCACTGCTTCCATAATACAGCCATGAACTTACAGCCACATCAGGCTTCTACTCCCAAAACTGCACTTTTCCACTGTGTGGTTTTATCGCAATTTTTTTTTTTTGCTCCGAGGTCTTCATGTTGTTTCTTAGTCTGTCAGTGGTGGCAATGGCTTGGGTTCAGTCAGAGGGCGTTGCTGAGGGGGTAGATCTAGACCAGGGTAAGCACAGGAAGACAGGGCAGGGGGCGGGATTGATGAGCTGAATGGTTGTGGGTGCTGCAGTTATTTGTCCGAATAGCCCATGCTGCCTCCTGCCGCTTAAATTTATTGTTCTCACCTGGCAGCAGCGATGCTGCAAGGGTTTGAGGGAATCAGCTGCAAAGCAGTGTTGTATAGATACCCCCTTGGTCTCATCCAGCAAGGCAGTTACATTGATACATGCTCACTTGAGATTTAGCTTCTCTTGCTATTATATATTGATTTGTTGTTTGAGTGCTACAGAAGAACTATATTCTTTATTATGTTGGGGCTCTAATTCTGCCAGTTGAAGGTGGCCAACTTTTTATTTCTTAGCTGGGCTTCTACAAGATGAGAAAAACTTCAGTAGATGCATGTTATCTCCCATCAACAAATCTGTGGAGCAACTTCACCTGTTAAATTGTTCTGTGTAGGCAGCACAGAATACAAGGTGAACACCATCCTACCTCTATAACCATTCTTTTGAAAATGTAATAAATAAAATTATAACAAAACAGACAATGGAGCTTCAGTGAGTTAGATACTCCTTTATTTATTATCTTTTACCCCTTTTCCAAACTACACATCCCATAAACATCACTTTTGCACCTATGTATTTAAACAGGCATACTGTGCTGCTATGCATTGCGAGAGTAAATCAGCATGAGATTTTCAAGGGGATTAAGCTGGGTCCCAAAGTACCCATTATGTGACTAACCGTGCAATCCTATGTATGTTTGCTCTAAAGGAAACCCCACTGAGTTTACTGGGCTTACACCTATGCAAATGTGCATAGGACTGCACAATTACAGGCGACGAATAAACCACATTTAACACAGTACTGCAGTGCTTCTAAGGCCTCCATCACACCTACTTTTTTTTCCTGGTATGCACCCACGATTTTGATCTCCATTTCACCAGCGCGGAAAGCACTGGTCCCTTTCAGGATTGCCGCTGTTGTTTGCTCTCCTACTATTGAGCCTGCCTCGTCCCTTCTCTTTCCCTCTCCAGTTCATTGGTTCTTGTCGGGTGATGGATGTGGTTGCCTTCCCAACCCCCCACTCGCTCTGGTTGTTGTCTTGGGTTTTACTGATTCAGCGTTTAATCAGCTGGGTGCTGTTTCTGTGGGCAATGTGGGTGGGGTTGGAGCAGCACAAGTCCATTCACCGGCTCAGCACAAGTCTGTTAATTCCACTGACAGACTCAACAAGCTGGAGGAAAACCACTCCGCCCCCCCTCCTCTTTCCTCAGCAGGACCACTTCCAACAAAAACAACATAGTGCAAAGACAACAATACACAGAATGCAAAGGCGCATAGAGAACATAAACTGCACTTTCCCCACCCTAGAAAAAGACGGGAAATGGAAGGTAAGAGGCGAGGTGACTGCAGGACAGACACCATGTCTTGTGAGTATTGTGTTTCAAAACAGTAAACCAGGTAGAACCAGACTGCAATAAAACCCTGGTGTGATGGATACCATCCACATGTAAGATTACAACCGTACATAGGCATACTTAGAAGTAAACCAACACAGGCTTTCCCTAGATTTTAATTTAGCTGGTTTTATATTGCCTTTTTAAAAACATTTTAAACGTTTTAATTTAACTATACTTGTTGTATTTTATGGTTTTAATTGTGCACTGCCCAGAGAGCCCCGGCTGATGAGCAGTATAGAAACGTAATAAATAAATGAATTTGAAATCGCTGGGATTTGAGAAAGAGTTTACGAGGGAGTTTTGGATTAGCGAAGGAGGGGCGGGCGACGAGGAGTTGGTCGTGTCCTTCACTGCACGGGTAAAGTAGCACAGCTTTTGAGTAAGGCTGTGTAATCTTAAACCCGAGGAGAAGGGTTTACTTCAAGCGTACACAAGCCCGACTCACTTACAGATTGCGAAGAGACGACGCCCGCTTCCATTTGAAACTCGGGAGACGTGACCTATGGGCGGAAGATACATCCTTCTACAGAGGCGGGGCTTCAGTGGAAACCCCCTTCCCTCGCCCAATAGGAACATATTACGTCAGAGACTGTCAGCGTTGGAGCATGCGCAGTGGCGCAGCGCTGAGTGCGCGCGGGAGTTACGGAGGGGAGGCGGTGGGTTCGCCGCTGGAGTTCCGCGGCAGGAAGCGTGGTCGTGTGAACGGGGCGGTTGCTGCTGAGAGCGCGCGGCTACAGGTGGGAAGGATTTGGGGCGCCTGCTCGCCCGCCTTTTCAAAACTTGCGTGTCCGCTCTAAGGGCGAGTTTCAGGGTTTCTTCTCTCTAGCGAGGTGTGGGAGCATTGTAGTCGGAGTTATACTTTCTGGGGCTTTGATATGCGCCGTAATGTCCCGTGTTAGTAGGGTGGGAAATTATCTCCTCCTCTTTGGAAGCCTGGTCTCATTCTCAGGCAGGAGCCCCCTTGGCCTTACTTCAGAGGAAATTGCATATCTCTGGTGAATATCAAATCATGCTCATTGGGAAGTCACTGCCGTTGAGTTCAATGGGGCACGCTCCCAAGTAGTGAGGCCGCACCCCTCTAACTTGGAAGCCTTGCACTCCAAACCCTGGTTCAGGCTACAGCCCTAAAATATGCCTGTTTCCCTGGGAGTAAGCTCTGTTCAAACAATGTGCCTTAGTTTTGTGTAGACATATATAGGATTGCACTGTTTCTAGGCTGCTAGTACTAAGCAGTTACTTCTTTGAGAATGAATGTCATTGAAATCACATCTGCTTATTTGTTATTAACTGGTGGGGGAAGCGCAGATTGACCATGCTTGGGGTATTGTTCTTCTTGTTTCTGTTCTAGAAATGTTCTTAGCACACATCTTATCACTTGCCAGCCTCTGCTACTGCAGCTTACACAGTTTTCTTGTGCGTTATGTTGATCTAGGTGTGCATTCAAACTCACTTACAGTGCAATCCTGTGTGTGTGTACTCGGAGGTTAGTCCTTCTGAGTTCAATGGATCTTACTCCTAGGTAAGTGAGTATAGGATTGTAGCACTAATAACCTTTAGCTTCCCTGTTGTAATCCTTCCTGTTATAATCTCAGATAGTTCAAGGTGAGACGAAGGGTCCCACCACTGAATGCATGATTATGAACAAAGTGGAAATTTTAAATATGTGAATAATTGTGAATATAGAACTAGCGTCTGTTCTGGTTTATCATCTACTGGAACGGTATGAACCTAACATCAGACATTCTATCATTTGAAATAACAATTTGAATTACCCTCACTCTTCTAATATAATCATCTGTCACAACACCAGTCCTAGAAACAATTATTTGCTGTGTTTATTAGATGTCTGCTTGTTTATTAGGGTATTGGGCACATGACAGTGTATAACACCTGGTTTCTTACCCTTTTATTTTAGATGCATCCACTTGCCAGAGAAAATAGAAAATAAGAAAATAAACTCTAGAATGTATAAATATTATCATTGCCTTGTAATTTACATATACACTGGACAGCTTTAAATAACAGTGTGCTTTAAATAGCATTTAAAGTTTTCTAAATTCATTTTACATTGTTTATCTAACCACCCATTTTCCTTATAAATAATGTGCAATAGGTCTTGTACTATTCACTGTTTGTAGTACTGAATTATAAAGCAATTCTCCTTTCACCTAGTTCTAAATTGAAGCTCTGCAGGTGTAAATCTACCTCTGGCAGTAATTCCATTGGTGGTAGGCCTTAAAGCAATGGGAGGGAAAATGGAAAAATGTACCTGCTGGAAACTAAAAGATAAACTCCCGCCACAGGGCTTTGGAAGTGGCAGAGGATCCGCCGCTTCACTCCTCCCCCGTTCCCACTTATGATTGCTTTCTGCCTCTCTAAAAATAAGTTGTAAAGCTTTCATAGGTATATCCTATTTAAGAGCACAAGTTTCAGTTTTTCTTCCATTTTCATCATTGGTTGAAAATATTTTCTAAGACCCTTAACATGAGTGTCCTTACAGAACAACCAAAATCACCGAAATCACAACAACAGTATCAGTCATGACAATATTATTTATTATAGGTATGTTGAATCTGCTGTTCCATCAAACTCTCAGAGTGGTTTGCAAGAAAGAATAAAACAATTAAAATGTAAATACGAAAACTGATAATAAACTTAAGCACAATCCTATGCATGTTTAGACAGAAATGCTGGGAGTTGTAGGACTTTTTTCTGTCTAAACATGTGTAGGATTGTGCCCTGAAAAGGCCATACAAAGCACAAAAGTACCATATAACATATCAGAAAGATTAAACTTGTTTCTAAAAAGCTTGTGATTATTATTATTATTTTTAAATGGTTTCTGCCTGGTGCCAAAAAGACAATAAGGTAGGCACCCAGCTGATTTCTCTGGTGAGAGCATTCCACAACCGAGACGCCACTAAGAAGGTTCTCCCTCTTGCATCTACCTGCCTCATCTGAGATGGCAAGGAAACATGCATCTGAATATCAGATTTACCTTAAGGCCTTAGAAAAGACTTCATGTACACATTGTGCCATTTAAAATTCTATGGCTGCGTTCGGATCTAACGGTAACTCACACTGGCCCTGTTCATAAGACACCTTAAACCACATCTTTAACCACGGTGAATAAGGCAAAAAGTCTTCTGAACAGGGCCAGTGTAGTGTATGAGAATGAGCCTAGCATCTCTTGGGCTTGCATACTCTCCACTTCCTTCTCCAGCATGGCCGAGGGTGGGAGGTCCAAAGTTTCTGCTTCCTTTTTAGATTAACCGTAGTTTAGCACATTGATCAGCCATTGTGATTCTTAACTACAGTTACTGAAAATAAGGCATAAACTATAGTTTGAAGTTCCCTTGTTTCCACTAATCATTGGTAAGATTAACCGCAGTTTGTGTGGGTTCGCACACCAGAGCAAGCTTCAGTTAATCAAAAATGGAAATGGAACTTCCAAACTCCTTGGGAGGCTAGGGGAACACATGAACCCAGGGGGAGAGTAGGGTTATTCTCCTAATGCTAAGGTATTGGCATATTATTGTTCTGTCAACAGTACTGGACTAGATAGATCGAAGGTCTGGTTCAGTTCCCCACCCCCCACCCCCAGTATGAGGTTGAAATACTTGTCCTAAACCTTAGTTACTGACTGTAAAGCACTTTAACCTAAAATATGCCAGTACTTTGAAACTTGCCCCATTTGCCTTCGGTCCCAACCACCATTGGAATGGTCTTTTGCTTTCGGTTCCACTGACCCCCCCCCCCAATTCACCCCAAGAGCTTCTCCAAAATGGAATTTGGGCCTCAGTTCAGGCTGAAAGAAGTTCTGCATTCTTGTTATAGATGGAGACACTGAGCTGGTTTGAAACCTTGCTTCTATTTAACAGATTAGTGACTTTTTTCGAGGGGTGTATTTGGCTCAGTTTTATGTTTTAGTTCAGTCGTTCTGACAATTCCGCATTCAGGAAACTGAATACTTAAAAACTATGTACTGTATTATTTCAGAGAAGCGTGCACAATGGATGATAATTTCAGGGCTCCCTTGGTGCCTTCATCACTCACGGAGAGCTTAGAGATGGCTATGGAAGTGGAGAGGCAGTGCTCCAGACTCAGTTTCTCCTGTGCATCTGACCTTAGAAATGGAGGAAAAGGCTTTCCTGCTGATTCTTATTTAGCAAGTGGATCTCTTAAGAGGTATGTAAAACTTAAAATGTCACTCTTGAGACTTTTATCTTGAAAATACTATTGGGCAGACTTGATTTTTTATTTTTATTTTTTACTAAGAATGTTTCAGTGGCATAATTACTTTGAATAGTATTAAAATCCCTGGTGTGTGAGTGTGTTCAGGCCTGAGAGTTTGGAATGTTTAATTAGTTTCTTCTAACAGCTGCTATGTGCCACAGTGATCCCATTAGTGTCTTCAGCTTTTGTTTGAATAGAGGGTTTTCGGGGCCGCTTCATACATTACTGATGTGGCATTGCTGTTGCTGAAAAAAACCTCTTCCCTTTGGTTTGTGCTATAAGGGGCAAGGGTAACGTATTCAGATACTGATCTTCTGGCTAGAACCAGTGGTCCAATGGAAGTGCAGTGCTAGTGTTAGCACTGCACTTCGATGTTAACCAAGATTTGAAGATGTTAACCAAGATTTGATGGTTTGTATTAACCAAGATTTGAATGTTGATTCAAAGCTAATGCAGTTTTGTTCGATCATGTTGGTGACATCACAGGACTGTGCTGTATGATGTGTGCAGGTCAGCAAGTGGTGAGTGGTTCAGGTAGTAAATGGCCACTTGTTGAAAGCAAATGTACAAGGTTAATACCAGTTCACAAATTGTGTAGTGGTTAGTGTTGGACAGGACAACCCGGGTTGAAGTCCCCACTCAGCCATGAAGCTCACTGGGTGACTTTGGGCCCGTCACTGACTCTCAGCCTAACCTACTTCAGAGGATTGTTGTGAGGATATAATGGAGAGAAGGTTTCATGTATGCCGCTTTGGGCTCCTGGGAAGAAAAGGCAGAATATAAATGTAACAAACAAATATATATCTATGATATCTTTTCAAGAGCCTGTGAATAATACTGGCCTTATTTTTCAGAATTTTGCTGAGGCTGGATCCCTTTCCAATTGATTATGAAGAAGACACTGTGGAATTATTTGGTTTTCAGTGGGTTACTGAAATTGCTTTAGTTGAGTCTTGTACCCTTCTCTTTGGATTATTTAGGTATGATTTTTCCTACCTTTATTACTGTAATGTGTTGTGATTATTGCTTCATAAACTTATTAATCTTCAGAACTTACAGCACTTCTGTACAGTAGATCTGGAAGCTTTCATATGGTCCTTCAAGCATATAATGCTTATTTTATCATTGCAGTACATTGTTATTAAAACTTAATGCTGTGGGGCTGGGCATGCTGTTGCTTGTGTCAGGGACGACGCAGAAAAAGTGCAGTCAGGTGTTATGTATGACGACACAGAAATAAGCCCCCGCAGGTGTGTTTCGAATTGCACCCTTACAGCTCCTTTTGATTATCAGTGCAAGATGGCTGCATTGTGCTGAAGCCAAAGCAGGTTGCCATGTACGCTAACCGACATTACATCAATGTGGTGTCATCCCAGTGATTGGTTTGGAGAACAATACCTAAAGGGTTAAAGTGACATCATTTGATGAACAAGGTTTCAACCAGCTAGCATCAGGACATGCACCGAGTTTGCAGCCTGCTCAGGCACAGAACATGAATAGCAACTTTTAATCAATCTCTGTTTGAAGACCTAAAATACCAAAGTTTGTTAGACAGCCATCCAGGCTTGGTGCACATACATATTAAGAATGTAATAGATTCTACCAATGATCTACCTAATCTGTTGGCATCCCTGTCTCACAGTAGACAATCAGAGTAATTCTGTTGGAGCAGCACACTTCGTTTCGTTGATTTTTCTTAGTTAAGATGGTAGTTGAATTAAATTGAAGGTTTGTCCGAAGCTGCTGCCTACCTGCAAGAAGCTGCTTCCCATTTTAGTGAATAAGCTGCAGCCTTCCATTATAAGTCCGTTTGATCGTCGCTGTAGCATCTGCCCATCACAGCCAAAAGCTTAATAACTTTCTGAGCAAACAATGCTTCCATAAAGTCCCCCCCCCCCCCCCCACTTTGGAGTGAAATAGGACTAAATTTTATTGGATGCCTCATTCGGTGAGTTAAAAAAGCTCTGGGAAAAGTGCAGCTGTATAGTGTGTGTATGTGTTTACTGTCAGTTTCTGGTGGGTGGGGGAAAGGGTTGGAACACTAAGTTGTTTTAGGATGAAACTCCATATTAGGCATGCCATTGCTTTGTTTCGTCAATGTATAGAGGGGCAGATTTGCAGAGGAGATTTGATAGGTGGGTGGATTGCACTTAACCTATGTGTGCTCATTTACCCTGCAAATGCTCTCGTGCCCTCCCCCAACATTTGTTGCCACTTTTCAGTGGAGTGTGGGCTGGGGAGAATAGCCTTAGAGAGGGAGACATTTCTGTGGTCACCATGTGCTCCGTCCTGTTGCCTACACTTACCTTTTTGCCCCTCCTCTTGCATTCATATTGCCTTGGCAAATGCGATTTTTGGAATACAGGTATGCTAAGGATACATGGAGTTCTATCCTAATTGCAGCAAGCTGTTGGCTGGTTGCCACTAAATTACATGACCCAAACAGGTGAAGGAACAAAGTGGAGGGGTCCCAGTTTTTGAAATATTCTTGCATCTTTTTCGGCAGTAACTGGGGATTGTAGTTTATTGGATTGTTATATATGAGATTCATTTCATAAATGTTATTTGCCCCAAAGTGAAATATAATCTTTCCTTTTAGTTCTAGTCTTGACCATAGCTATCTATTTAGCAACTGTGTTACTATTAGATGAGGCTACACTTCAGAATAGTTTGACATTTGAAAATTGCATCTAGCGCAGAATTGGATCTGCCTGCTTATTATCTAACATTTCCTGTAAAAGGGCCCTTACACCTGTACTGTATGATTAGCTGTGGCTGTCAATTCATGTGAGTAAAGTTGAAGATTCAGATTACGTTGCAGCCTGGTTACAAAAAGTTGCTTAACCTTTTGGTGAATATGCTGTGTCCTTCTGTAGCAAGTCAGTTTAATAGTCCTTGGAGAATAGGTCATCAATGCCAAATGCTTAATGGCCTCTTTGAAACTTATGTTTATTTATTTATTAAAATATTTTTATAGCGCCACCTCACCATTTCCGGCATCGTGGCGCTTTACAATAAAACACATAAAACAGTTTAGCAGTTTAAATACACGGAAGCTTGCCATTTAAAGCACTCAGAATCCACATTAAAATCCAAGCCGCCACCCCCCAAACTCTTGTGTAAATAAAAACACTTTATACAGATGTTTAAAACGGTGCACAGTGGGGGCCTGTCTAATTTCCACTGGCAGATTGTTCCATAGCCGGGGACCAGCAACCGAAAATGCCCTGACCCCCGCGCATTCTAATTTGTGGCGGAGGAACCATCAGGACACCCTGCTCCTGTGAACGAGTCTGCCAGTAGTGGGACACTGATGCTCGGTGGGCACCTGTGTTGAAGACATTAAGGTAGATCCAGACTTTCTTCTCCATAAACAGAAAGGTTGTTTCCATTTGCGGAGGGAACTAGGAGCCAGCAGAGGCTTTCTGCTGGAGAAAGAGGCCGAGGCATCAGATTTCTTTGATTCCTTCTTTATTTCCCTACATCACCTCCTGTGCTGTTCCCGAGGGGTCCCCAACCTTTCAGAACAGCGTGGAAAGTGGCTCTGGGGGCTGCAGGGAAAAAGAAGAATGAGAAAAAGTTGCCATTCCACCCCCTTCCTCTAGTGCCAGTGGAACTCTGCTGAGCACAAGTCTGGATCCAACCCATAAGATCAGAAACATGCACAGCAAGTGTGAAAACATTCACTGTTGGCTGATTCCTCCCCCCCCCCAGTTGAGACTCTTCATTTATTTCTATTTATTTAAAAAATCTTGTTTTAAATACAGATTTTGTTTGTATAGATTTGTTTCCAAGGAGATCTACCTCTCTTCTCTTTCTCTCTTTGATAGACAACAAATATGCAAACTGGAAAACCTCATTCAGTCAAGTTCCTCTGACATTGGTAAGTTTAACCAATGTTCTTAATTGTGTGTGTCTGCTTTATGTTGTTTTAGATAGTAACAATTATGCTTAATTTTGTTTTAATTTGGAGCTTGCCTTATTCCCATCCACATGAGGATCATTTACAATAATAACATTCCAACATAAGAATTGTACTGTGTTATACACATGTAGTTTCTTATAAAAGAGCCCTATTAAAGATTGCTGTAACTGCGTTGGTAGTTCTTTAAGGTTAGCAAACACACAAATCCAATAGAAAAAATGGATAGCTGGTTTTGGCCTCTTCCCCAAACATTGGTAGTTGATGTTTTCAATAACTGATGAAACATCTTTTGTGTTTGTCATAGTGATGATGAATGCTTGGAAGTTTGTTTGATGGATAAGATAAGTGCATTGCCAATTGCCTAATATAAGTTGCATATTCTGAATAGGCAGCCTTAAAACATGAGTGTAATAAAGATATATGCCATATCCCAAAACTCTAAGACTCTTGTGTGCATGTAGATATTTGTACAAGTAGGAGGCATTTCCATTGTTTTATGCAGAAGAAGGTCCTTTGCTTACTCAGAGCTTCCCCAGTCATTATATGTGTATTGAAGCTGCTGCATCAGGGCTAGTAAGTATGAAGCCTCAGATGAACTACAGTTTATCTGCCCAACTCCGGGTCAGCATTAGCTTTTTGAGGTTCTTCTGTTACCAATTTTTGCGTGAAATCCCTTTTACTAAGGTACAGTACAAATATTATGGACTCCAATGTTGCTTCTTAAATTACTCCACCTAGTGATCTATTAGTATGTAGCGACCCACCAAGTGGATTGGATGTTCTTTTTCTGTGTCATTGTAGATAATTTCAGTGTTTATTGTTTGTATAGGTGTTAAATTTGATGACACTTCGTCCATAACTCTACCTGTTTTATATTTCATTTGGAAACTGAAGTGGATTCAGACCTGATAAGAGTGGTGTCCGTTAATTATAATTATTTTTTCTTCTTACAATACTCAGTTACCCTTAGTTTCTGCCTTATTTTCAGGTCATGCTGCAAATCTTCACTGGGAGGCCCATAATGTCAGACAGCAGTGTACTGAGTTCCTGCAGTATGTGAAAGTTTTCATCTTCAGGTGAGACATCAAGATACAATTCCTGTTTAATTTACTCAACATATTTAATGGTGTATGACATTACATATTAATGTATTTATTCAGGTATCTGGAACCACATGAAACAGAGGATGATGAGTTGTCCCATCCGTATGAAAAACAAGAAGCACAACTCCCTTCTTTGCTTGTTGAGGAACTTCATTCTTTGACATTGCATGTGGGACACTTGTATGAACTCCCTAGTTGTGTTCTAGGAGGATTTACCATTCTAACTCAAGCAAAGGTTTGACTGTTTCTATTTTGACAAGTATAATCAGTAGAGTTGGGAAAGAATTGCACAGTAAAGGCCAGCCTTTCCCACCCTGGTGCACTCCAGATGTTTCTGACTTCAACTCCCATCAGCTCCAACCAGCAGGACCAGTGCTTAGGTATCCTGGGAGTTGTAGTCCAAAACACCTGGAGGACACCAGGTTGGGGAAGGCTGATATAAGCAGTAGCGCTACAGACCAATTATTCTAGGAAGTCATCAGATCCCTAAGGAAGGGACATTGTAGATGTCCCATCAGTTCAATGCCTTCTTCTAGCACCAGTAACAGGTCCTTATCTAAGAGATGTTGTAACTCAGACTCACCTCTTAGGTGCTGTTGTGAGTTAGGAACCATAGTTCCAATACAGTGCAGTAGTCCCACGTAGTGGAAGTTTTATGACACCTATAGGCTTGGAAATTGACTACCTTTCTTGTGGTGGTCAATGGCTTCTGTGTGGCAAGTAAGACCTAAGTGCCTCCATTTGCCAACCATAGGATGCTATGGCTGCATAAGTGCCAACCATTTTGTGCCACAATAGCTACTGTGACATCAAATGGTTGAACTGCCCATCATTGCTCTCAGTGAGAAAAGGTAGGGTTTTTTTTGCATATCAAAAGATTGCCCACATAGTAGCCATATATGGGAGAAACGGAATATACTAGATTTTAATCTGTAGAATGATATGCTATGGTAAATACGAGAGATATCCCTGGAGAATAGAAGAATGTAATTGGGGGAAAATATGAATGAGCTTGATGATTTATAATCTTTTGAGCACCAGATGTTTATATGGGGATGATAGCATCTTTGCAAACCTATCCTTGTTTTTGTGTATTTGTGACTGAGCAAGAGTCTGTTCCTTCTCTATTGAATCTTGATGGCAAAAAGTGCATCAAAATAAGAGAGACGTAATATTTCAGTAACAGTCCCCACTGCATTATAAAAATTACCAGCCAGTTTCCAGCAAATGGAAAGTCAGTTTGAGGTTATATGTTCCAGTCATTCCTTTTCAACCGTTGGAGGAAGAGTCTTGTGCAAACACAATTGTATTTTACGTCATTCACAATATCTTCACCGTTTCCCCTCCTTTTAATTACAGTTATTTCCCCCATCATGGCATTTGCTGCATCTTCACCTGGACATCCGCTGGTCAGTGCTGGAAATACTTCACCTTCTTGGTGAAAAGAAGCCAAGTAGGTCTGCTGTTGTGTATTATTTGTGTGTAAGCTCTTTAATTCAAAATGCATGTGCAAATAACTACTAAAACAATCACCTGGAGGGAAAATCAGCTTCCATATTCTGCAAAAACAAAAGCAATAGTTAGCTCACGTCTTCAACATTGCTTTACTTCATTCTTGCTAATGTTCTGTGAGACATATTTAGACTTATTTTTAGTGGAGCTTGATTCTAACCCCAAAATTAACATGCTCAAATATTTTAATATTTATTTCTTTGGGGTTTTAGCTTGTCTTTTTCTCTGAAGACCTCAGAGTAAAAAATAAAAACATTCAAAGCTTGCTGTGGGTAGAATCCAACAGGGCGCTTCCACCCCTGCTGTTTTTCCTGCACCCTGCTGGTTTTCTTGTGCAAGTGATGGGTCCCGTTGATTATTTTGTGTAAGCGGGATCCACTGCTTGCACAATAGATTTATGGCTTCTCAGAGGAAGCCCCAAAATGCGCAACAATGCTCGTTTCTCAATTGGGAACTCCACCTACCTGCCCCTTTCCAGAAACAAGCATTTTTGCTTGTTTCTTGTTGCCCCGGAAGTGCTAAATCTTTGTTCTGCACATGATGGGCGCCACTTGTGGATGGGAATTGGCGGGGCGCAAAACAATCAGCAGAGATCTAAGTCATAGAATAGTAGAGTTGGAAGTAAATGAAACAATTTGTGGGAAATGTATTTTAAAAAGCACAATATTATATTTAAAATATACACAGTGGGTTGGATCCATACTAAGTTAGCACTATTTAGTACCATTGCAATTTAAATTTAACCCAGTGTTTTAAAAAGAGAAATATACATGCGACCCCTCCAAACACAACTTAAGCATCAGGCCCTTGCCCCTCAGTTCCTTCACTCGCACACCGGCTTTGGCATTTCAGTCCTGGTCTTTTTAAACCAAAGTTTCCTGTTTGGAGTGAAATAGGCTGCTCTAATTTAATGTTGGTTCAATATTGGTTTACAATCAGTCGTGATCTTAAAGCAGGAAGAAAGCAAAAAAACCCCACACATTGAACTGACATTAAACCAGAGTTCCCTATTTCAAAAATAATGGGGAAATCTGGTTTGAACAGACTGAAGCACCAAATTCGGCATGCAAAGAGAGTAGGCAAAAGAGAAGCACACAGACCCAAAGGTTTTTTTTAGCTTGCTAAACCACTATTTAACAAGCTTAGATTGTTATGTCTACAGTGGCAGCTAAATTGGAAACAAGTCAGCTGTATTTGAAGACATGCACTTCCAAGCAATTCAGCAAGGAAATAAAAAATGAACTGAAATAAAGGAACAGATAATATTTCCTAGTGGTCATTGCTTATATATGGAAAAGGGTACCATTTTTTTTTTTTGTGGGAGCACAAATAGATTCTAGAAGGCAGGCTTGACATGCCCCTTTCACACTTTTCCTTCCTTTGTTAGTCTAATCTTCAAAAAGAGTTTGGCTCAGTTCAGACAACACATTAGTTAATGCAGTGTGAAAATTCCACTTAGCGGTTGAGGTTTTAGAAGGTACTCCCCACACAACGTGTTCTAACTCCACCGTTGTGTGACTGTGGGCTACCGTGGAGTTGAGTAAAATCCATTGCGACGTTTGACTGACATTTCCTCCGCCCTCTCTCCTCCCTGGGTCCTCCTGATAGTATCTCATCAGCCGTTGCTGCAAAAAAGCAATCCCAGCAGCTCTCCTAGAGCGGCATTCACTCCTTTTGACGCTCTTGCCAGGGAGTGTAGCCAGCAGGAAAAGTCAACTCAACGCAACGTAAAACTCCTCAGAGCCCTCCACAAAACACGCAACACAATGGTTCTGCAGGAACTCTCCTCTGCACAATGTGGATATTCTCCATAGAGTGTTTTCCAAAAAAACTCCAATGTTGCATGGAGTTTTCCTGCTAGACAACACATTTCTCAACGGTGGTGTAAAACTTCCACCGTGGAGTTCTAAAACCACTGTTGAGAGACATGTTGCCTGAACTGTGCCTTTGTCTATAAAATGTTTCTCATTCCTAGTTCAATCAATCAATCAATCAGATTTATTAGGCAACCTAAAATAGGTTTTAGCCAAAATCATAAAAAATATACAATACAATACATAGCAGAAAAGTTGGATAGCTTGCTGGAATAGGTGATCTTTTACTTCTTCCAATTATTCTACCATCCTTCCAGTCTTAGAACTCTTTATGGAATACAGTCCTGGGATTTTAATCAGTTAATGACAGGATCAATTCATACCTGTCCAGCACAGTTTTTTTTAAAGAAATCAACTTATCAATTTATCTATATCTTTTCACAGTAAAACTCCACTTCTAAAACAATTAAAAGGTCAATATATGTATCCACATTTGTATTTTAAACCAATTAACATGTGTCATTTGTCCTATTGATTTTAATGGAATTTCAAACCTATTTTCTTATGTAGGCATCTTTATCTTGCCATCCAGATAAAAGGTTCATCCACTACTTACATACTGGCCAATAGGTTTGTCTTCCAATGCAAACCTAATTCTAATTATTAATAAAGGTAAAAGTTAAAGTCATCATTGTATGTACCCTTCCAACATCAGCACACACTCCTTTAAAAGGCTAGCTATCAGTTATGTACACACGTACTGATATGTGTTTATGTGGTGAATTTTAAAAAATCATTCATGCCTGATCTCAGACTAAAAACACTCATTTACTGGATTTTCAAAAAATAATAAAATAATGTGAACAGAGTCTCTCTTGCTCAAAATTCTGATTGGATGCTTGTAACTGCCAGAACATCTGGTAATTCTGCCAGTGAAAAATAAGGATACCTACTCAGATTTAAAAATAAATTCATTTGTTGACAGGTGCCATTTTAAAGTGACCAGTGGCAACAGGTACCAATCAACATGTATCTTGAGATCTGTAAATCTTAGCTGAATGATTAGATGAGTATCGTTTTCCCTCATTCCCTCTATAGCTTCCCAGTATTCCTATAATACTATGTAGCATTTGGTTACGAACATCACAAACCTCTCAGTTTAACACAAGCACCTTCTCAGGTTCAATCTTGCCAAAATGGGCAAAGCCAAAGATTTTGTGCCAGGTTCTGGACTGATGGTGAAATAGGTGTATTCATTGACCTTTGGATCAGTCCAGAGGCACTGATCCAAAGAGACACAACACTCTGTTCCCATGATTTTCTAAGCAGATGTCACTGCAAGGATTTGCACGTAGCTGAAGAAGAAGTTTAAGGAAACAGGGACTCACAACAGGTGGTCAAGGGTTGAGCCATGCACCATGGCATTTTATAACAAGTTGGTGTCAATTCTGCTGGATAGTGGCTTCCCCTTATTGCATGCATGGAGTTGGACATCGTCCCCTGAAGCCCAGCCTTTCACCCTCTAAGGATTACTCCTCCTCCCTGACATCAGAGCCTCAAGGAAAGTATGCTTCATGAAGAGAAGTTGCCACAAGGTGGGGGCCCTCTGTGGTGTGTACACTTAAGTGGCGCTGTGTCCCATTGGTCAGAGTCTCACAACCTCCAGATGCTGCACCCCCTGAAAGAATGCTTTGTATGGGACTGTGAGGTTACCCTCGACCACTTGCTTCTGCTGCCCTTGTCTCTCCTTTACTATTTAGGGCCCACAGCACCACAACCCAGCAACCTGGCCTCCAGGTAACTTCATTGTTCCGCTGCCACCAGTACTTTCTCAGGTACACCCACAGACCACACCAGAAGATGGAATTAACAAGAAATTATTAATAGGAAATTGTGTGTAAACAAGCTTAATGGGTACTTCAGTTCAATTGCGTATCGGTTACAAGGTTTCAGTCAGATCTCTTATACGTTTATAAACTGTTCTTCATTTGATCTGTGCTCTAAAATCTTACCTCAATCTCTAAATTCTCTCAAATCCCGTTCAATGTCTCTCTCAAAAATCCCCCTCAAATCTCCTCCCAGTCAACCTCCTGTCAGCTCTCTCTGTCAGACACATATATACACTCCACTCGCTCTCTAGCTCCTCCCATGCTTACACAACCAACTAATCCAGGCACTCTAAACAGCTAGCCAATCAGCAGCCACTTTCCATTCAGGCACACAGCTAGCCAATCCAGGCACTCCATATTACCTAGACCTTTAACAACAAACAGTAAGTACATTTTGGCCTAGTTTTTTACTTTACCTGTTATTTACTTTACTTCCTTTTAAAGATATCACAAACAATAAACTTTGCAATATATTTACAAATACAAACAGTAGAACATCACAGGGACCTGTCACAGAATGGCCTCCAACAGCTTCAGTTTGAAGTGCTTGGGCAAAGAGAAGCAGAGAGCAGGTCAGCAGCTCTGGGAGCTCATTGCTATTGACCTTAAAAGCTACTACTACTACTTCAGGGACCACTTACTCCTCAAGTACAAGTAGCCCAAGTGGGTTTCAAACAGTGCAGAGAAACCCAGCCTTTACTAGTCATAGGGCATCAAATGCTCCCTTTCAAGCATTGGATGTGGACTGTGCTATTCATGAAGTGATCTGGACCTCTTTTCCAATTCTATCTGAGATTTACATCTCTGGGCATATGCTGCTATGGATGTTTTCAGGTTCCTCACGACGGTCTTTGCATGGCAACTGTCCCAGCAAGGGGAGCTTCTTGTGAGCCACACAATAGTGGATCTTGAGAAGCTTGTCATGCACTCTGTTGCCCATATGAGGAGGGGCTTATCCTGAAATGTACAGTTCTCCCAGAATTGGCTGGTGTGTGTGTGGGTAGTGGTGGTAGGGAACAAAATGCCAGCATTAGAACTGGACTTGGTTGGTCTGTGGTCTGAGCAGAGTGACCCTACCTATCTCCTCAACCCC
The DNA here is from genome assembly GCA_029215795.1 of Anniella stebbinsi. NCBI lineage: Eukaryota > Metazoa > Chordata > Lepidosauria > Squamata > Anniellidae > Anniella > Anniella stebbinsi. Next base: position 168,719,080 of record JARDYH010000003.1, on the reverse strand, counting down.
CAAGAACAAGAATTAGTAGCAGATGAAGTGGAATCAGTTAAACATCCCTGCGGCCCATAGCTGCTTCATCTATTGCATGAACTTGTGGCAGGTGGAAAATAGGAGGATGGTGCACGGGTGATGAAAGGCTGGTGCACCTCTGCTAGCGGGAAGGCAGAGCAGCAAGGTAGAAACGGAGGTGGAGGGTACTGTCGCAGGAGGGTATGGCACAGCGATTGAGTTCTGTGGCTCCTTATTGTATTGACTGAGGGCAGCAAGGATGTTTTACTGCTCACATAAGGCTCCAGTTTGAAGCAAGCATCCCCACGGGAGGGGGGAATGTTATTCTGCTAAAACAGGACTTCAGGGGAAGGATTTATTTGGATCAGTATTAGTATTCCGAAAAGTAATACACATCCAGACATGAGCTGACCAATGGTGAACAGGCTACTAATACAGTGATGCCTTGCCAGTAATTGCTCGTACTTCCATGCTGCAAAAGCTCCAGGGATATGTGCTGGGAGCAGGCAAAGAGGGTGGAAGGAATCAACCCGTGACCTGTGAAAACAAGTCACACTGTGCTTAATCGTCTATTGGCTGTTCCATGGTTTAGGTATGAGTAAAAGCAACCTACCAGGGCTGTCGTGTTGTGTGAATTGTCCCACTGTTATGTCCAGTTTATGCTGCTCCAAAGCTCTTAGATACACAATTCAAAGTTAGCAATGATAGTATTGCCACTGCATTTGCATGGGTTGTTGAACAAGCACCACTCTTAGGAGTCTGGTATGAAGTTGGAAAAGTATGTCCAAGTGGTACAGCATGCAGACCGTCTTCAAGTATTTGGTCCATACTTGAGAGTCTGCCAAGCATATTGCTCATGTAGCATTGGATAAATGCCTTGGGATTACACAGTCACCTGCTTCTCTCTCACCTTGGATTCCTGTATCTCTGGGGTCTCCGCTGTGGTGCTCATGGGCAGTAGTATGCTCATTGACACCTCTTGGCACCTGCCCCTCCTGATTTTTATTTTGATAAGATTCTTCATTTAATTTTTAATTGCATAGCTGGCATGCCACAAAGTGAAGGGCTGCCCTCCAATGCCATCTTTATTTGGGTTCAAAAGAATGGGTTTGTGTTTTGGAGTTCAGAGTCCAAGTCTACCATGTATTGGGCAAGTTACCATTTCATCAGTTTTCCTTCTGGGCCATGAGTGTTTTGTCACTGACCCTGCCCATCAACTATTTTCTGAAAGGGCAACACCCCCCCCCTCCCATGGCAGCCATTTTATAAGAACACCCACAACATTTTCTCAAAATGAAAAATGTGACCACTGACCCCAAAAGGTTGGGAACCATTGCACATTAAGTGAAATGCGCTGATGAATGTTTGAAAGTACATGCATGCAATTGAGGGGAAAAGTCGAGTCGTTAAAGAGGGGAGAAGCCTCTGAGAACATTGATTCTGGCCAGTGCTTGTGGGCTTTCCTTCCATCTTGCTGGCTATTCCCTTCTGTTGCTTCCGTATAATGAGTGGATGCCCCACAGTTGCCTGCAATATATCTGAGACCTTTTGAGCATCCTATCACTTTACATGGGATGCCCCTGCTAGGTCAGGAATGGTGCCCTTCATGCTGCAAAACCAGCTGGGGCACAGTACAAAAGGGCAGGATAATCAGGAACCCCATGCATCATAACAAGCCTCTGGAACATCCTCTTGTGTGGAAGGGTGAGTGGATGGAGAAGGAACCAGCATATTGGGAAGTTGAAAAGTGATCCTGGCCAAGGGAAATCCATTGCTGCTCTCTCTGTCTGCTGGTGCCCTTGTAGCCCAAAATAAAAGGACATGCTAAAATTCAGGGGGAACAGAATTCTTTCAGCCCAAGGGCTATCTTCAATTTCAGAGAAGCTTTTAGAGGCCACATGTGGCCAACGGCAAGAGACAACATAGACAAAATACCGACATATTTTAACTTAAAGCTCTTATTGTCAGTAATCAAGCCTTAGGATAAGTATTTCAACCTTTTAGAAACGGGAAACAATCAAAAGCTTGAAAACCACCAAATGATCCGCAGTCAGGAAAAGGGAGCCTGGCCACAAAAAGGGTGTAGCTATCTGGGGAAACCCAGAGGGCTGCATTTGGCCCTGCATGCCTGAGGTTCCCCATCCCCACTATAATTGAAGCCTGTAGGTTGTCTTCCCATTTAATGCTGAGAGGGTCCTTTGTCTGGGGAGGTTCCTGCTATCCATTCTAATGTGCACTGAGGGGGTAGGAGTGATAATTACATGATGGAGGGGTCTGTCACCCAAGTAGCTTAGCCTGGAGGAAATCATAAGAACATAAGAAGTGCCATGCTGGATCAGACTGAGGGTCTTCCTAGTTTAGCACTCTGTTCAGACAATGGCCAAGCAGCTGTCGACCAGGACCAACAAAGCAGGACATGGTGCAAAAGCACCCTCCCACGCATGTTTCCCAGCAACTGGTGCACACAGGCTTACTGCCTTGGATACTTGAGGTAGCACATAACCATCAGGGCAGCACATAACCATCAGGGTAAATCTCCTCTTATCCCACACTGGAGAGATTGACCATCCTTTATCTACAGTTTCTCCATTCTGCATATGAGAAGCGGCACTGCAATGACTTAGGCTCAGTTTTTAGAGGTGATCTGAACAACATGGTTGCTGCTATTCCTTGGTTTCTTTCACAGTTATATTGGGTAGAAGCTTTATATGTTGCAGAAAGAAAATGGGAACAACCACAGCATGTAAATCAGGCCATGGGGTTGTGGCAAGGAACTAATCGTACACACTAAACTGTCCTCCTCCTGCTGCAAAAATATAGTACTGTCAAACTGGGAATAAATTTGGGGTAAAAATTTTTTTACCTGTTACCTTTTTCTTATGTTTAATCAAAAATGGAATCCTTTTTTTTTTTCTTGGCACAAATGTAATGAAAGCATGTATGTCTATTCCTGCGCTCCAAAAGTCAATATATCAAAGGGTAAGCCTCATTTTATTTATATTTTCTAGGACAAACTGTATATGCTCACAAGTTCACAAATTTAACAGGGGAAAATTTAACCAATATCAGTTTATTTGAAGAACATTGTGGGAACCTCTTACGCGACCTGATAAGTTTGTCAGCCAACAAATATACAAAGGTATGATGACGATTTTATTTATTGTTATACTAATGTTATAGTAATATCTTGACATTTTATAACAGGATATGGCAGTATAGCATAGATAGCTCTTTAAAGATGTAATAAAATGTATTTTCCAGGTGAATCTATCTTGCTGTTGAATCCTTATATTTTGGTTGTTCTTTGGCTATACTTTTTTAAATAGGCTTGGGAGCTCGGTACTTGAGAGACCTCCTCTCCCTATATCTGTTGGAGGAGCACTCCTCTGCATTCCACCAACGTGAGACATTATGGTGGGACATGGGAGACGGCTTTCTCTGTTGTAGCACCCCGATTGTGAAATGCCTTTCCCTTGAAGTCTGACTGGCTGACACTGACTTCATTTCAGTGCTAAGTTAAAACATGGCTCTTTAACAAAGCCTTTGAAGGCTAAATTCTCCATGATCCCACATAGTTTTAAGTATTTTTATTGCTTTTTAAAGAATACTATTGGTTTTAATACTTTTGTAGCTGTGTATATTATGTTTACATTGTTCTGATTTTATCTGTATGGTGCCCTGAGATCCCAGTGATACAGTGCGGGATACAAATGTTTAAATAAATAAATAATTTTGGATAAGAACTTGTTTTCCATTTCCGCTCTCTCCTGTCTGCCAGTTGAATGAGAAAAGAGTTTTGATGTGTATTTTTGCCCAGAGTTTAAAAGTGTACCATATTCTAGGCTGGGACTAGCAAAACTGCAATAAGTTACGTAAAATAGTAAAAATGTCAAAATTTAAGAAACTATTCAGATTTGTATAATTTATGTAGATCATAGAATTAAGCTCTTCTTGTCCCCTAACTTGGACTGTGTTGGAACATTTTTTTAGGCATCGTATATTTATTTTATATCGCTCTTCAAGAATTTTGTCTTTTTGTTTCTTGTGCCAAGTTTTAAAATGAGCATGGCATGGTGTAAATACTTAACTATGTGTATAATCACAGGCTTGGATCCAGAGATCTCATGCCGCTGGAAAGTCACTTCTGCTCGTGTGAGGCAGCCCTGCTGAGTTCTCCTGATTTTTCTGTCCCACACAGAGCCCTCATGCTCCCTCGCACACTATTTCATAGGGTCTCTCAAACCTTTGGGTGACTTGGAACGGAGGGGTACAGGTAGGCTGACCGTATGAAAAGGAGGACAGGGCTCATGTAACTTTAACAGTTGTAGAGAAAAGGGAATTTCAGCCAGTGTCATTTGTATGCAATTAGTTCCTGGTGAAATTCCCTCTTCTTCACAACAGTTAAAGTTGCAGGGGCCCTGTCTTCTTTTGTATATGGTCACTCTAGTATAGTGCATGCAGCTTTAACTGTTGTGATGAAGAGGGACTTTCACCAGGAACTAATTGCATACAAATGACACTGGCTGAAATTCCCTTTTCTCTACAACTGTTAAAGTTACATGAGCCCTGCCCTCCTTTTCATATGGTCAGCCTAGGTACAGAGGACCGTAGGGTGAGGAGGTGCCAGGAAAGTCCTATTGTGCAAGTGGAGCATCTCTGGATCTAATCCATTTTATACTCACACACTCACTCTCCTTCAACAACTAAAGTTCCTGGTTTGCACACAATGCTAAACAATCCAGGGGTGGAGTTTAGCCCCCTTCTGCTTTGTGTGGAACATGCTTCTAAGGTGCAGTGTTTCCTTACGTACCTGCTACCTTCACAAGTTGCAAACTACAAGAAGCTTAATACCTTGGTTAATAATGTTAATAAGAAAAAATAGCTTTGCTTTGTGTATAGGGCAAATCTAGTGTCACATATAACGGTAAGTGCTGCACACCTAAACATAATGCAAAATGGTGAGGAACTTTATTTTTTAAAATCTTAGAAATAAATGGGAGTGGTATCTGGTTACTGTATGTAGCTACAATACCACCTGCTGGTGGATCAAGGTAAAACCTATTTGATTAAAGATGGCAGACTAACAACTCATGAAATAGGACATTGTTTTGGAATAGAAATAGTGATTTTGTTCTGTAGTCTACTGCATCAGGGTAATGCATTAGAAATTGTATTAGAGATATGTGAAAGCTTTGGGTAATTTGGATACCTTTTTATTTATCTAGAATTAACATGTTTTGCTCTGAAATTGCACGAATGTGATGTATACAAAGCCAGTGCTACAGAAATGTTTCCCTAAGGTGCCGTTTGTGCAGTGTGAAGCTAGAAATGCCAGTTTGTTCTATGTGTGCTTAAAAAAGAAACAAGGGCACCTTAATATTGTGTTTCCTCTTTGTCCGAGTCTCCTAAGACACAAGCTGTGTTTGTGTAGTGTTTAGTGTAATATACAGTGATTTGTAATATATTACTAAGGTCTTCATTATAACTTCATCCCACCCTGAATTTTAGTCAGTGCCTCTGTTGAATTCAGCAGAACAGAGTAAACATTTATTGGATTGGCCTGTTTGCTTATAAAGCAAAGTGTAAACTAAGAAAAGTCAATGTCCTGTTTTTTTAAAAGATAGTGTTTTGAAAATGTTCTATTTGTGTGAGAGGAATTTTGTTTCAAGTTGCTTAATTACAGCAAAGCACAATCTTTATTTACGTAGCATGTGCAGTGCTAACAAATAATGGTCCCATGTATCATAAGTCTATTTTCTGTGTATCTCCTAATAACACTTTTATTTATGAATTTATTTTTTAATTATATTTTTATACTGCCCCATATCCGAAACTCACTGGGCAGTTCTCAACAATTAAAATCATAAAATCCAGTATGATAAATTACAATGGAAAAGTTTAAAACTCAGTATAAAATAAAATCAATAACCAAATAGAATCTAGCAGCATTGCAAAGATTTAAAATACAGTACCAGATTTAATACAGAAACTGAAAAACTAAAATTTGCTTTAGCACTAGCGATGGGAATGTACATGAAAATATGGTCACCTTTTGCCCCATCTTTCCTTTCCCTGGGCTCCTTCCTCTTCCAGCCATCTTTCCCGTGGTCACCATCCCATCTGCTGGCTCATCTGGAGGGCCCTTCTGTCTCCATCCAGGTTCTGTTGCTCTCTGCTTCCTCCTCCTTTCCTAGGCCCTCCCATTGGATTCTTCTTTTGGTCTGTTCTGCTTGCCATATCTTCTTCCCTGCTTTGCTGAAAAAAGCTTTCATTTTTTTCTTTCTGCCCGTTATAGGCTGTATTGCAATACGACTTTAAATTCCCTTCCTAATATCAGTACTACTGGGCAAACTGTTTCCTTGCTGTTGTACAACTGGCAGGTGTATGTTGGGTAAACAGAACTACATAACATTTGATTACTGAACAACTTGGCAAACCCATTTGGAATGTTATTCATGCTAATAGGTATGCAAGAAGGGAAACAATTTTTGTCTTGGCTGGTACTGGGGGCAGCTACTTGTCTCCAGAGTATGTGGTTTGCAGTCCCCACCAGGTCCCCTGCCTTCGTAATGCAGCATATACTGCTGCTGTGCTGTAGGATCCCCAGCAATTCTGCTGGGAAATCATGTGTGCAATCCCTGTATGCCTTTTTCCCCAGAAGAATCGCGCTCCCTCCACCATGTCAAGCAGCAGGGAGTGCACAACTGTTTGGGCTGGGAATGCAGCCGCACAGCCACTTCAGGTTGTGGCACAGCATTTTCTGGTTGTGGTGGTGGTTGTGACAGGAGAGGGCTGCAACCCCCGGAACATTTGGGGGGGTTTCCAATCCAGCCCCCCAACCCTCTGCAGTTGCTTACCTTTGCTGTCACACAGCGGCATTAAAGCCTAAATGGACGTCAGGCAATCTCTAGCACCTTCTCCAATAGTTCCGAGAGAGCATAGGCATTTGGGACATTCCAAACCAGGTTTCAAATTCTGCTTCAGCAAACCAACATTAAAGCTGCAATCCTATAACTGCTTTCCTGGGAAGAAGTTTTACTGAACTCTGTAGGAGTTATATTTTTGTGCTGGATCTTGGTCTTGTCTGTGAATGGAAGGTCTCCTGCCATTTATGGATGCCTAATTAGAATCCAAGCTGATGTGCTTCATTGTATTAAATTGAAATTTCATTTTAACCAAGTTAGTTTCAAAGCGACTTTTACCATAATTGATTTTTTTAAATGAAAGTTAATTTGATTTAAAAAATATTTCTGTTACATTACATTATATTTTAAGGTTGGTACCCCACTTTTTCTTCCAAAAGGAAGTCCAATGTGTCTAACATACTAAACCACATACAATAATATTGAAAAACAAACAATCAAAAATGTATCTAACAATAAAAATCTTATAGTAATCTATCAATATGATTTCAATTCAGTGCATAAAGAAAAACAATTATTTGATTAAGCAAACTATACTGCCTTTCTGACCAACTAAGGCAGATTACAAAAAGTTCAAAACATAAAACCCACATTCAAATAAAAATATAACAATACTAAAAACAACACTGAAATCACTAAAGTAATTTTAAAAGCTACGTGAAAAAGATGTGTCTTGACCCCTTCCTGAACACAGGGAGAGTGGGAAGCAGTCACAACTCCATGGGCAATTTGTTCCAGAGTTTGGGAGCAACATGGGAGAAAGCCCTTTCCTGAGTGCCTGAAAAAATTGGCCTCTGCAAGCGTGAGGGTGCCTTCAAAAGAGCCTCTCCTGCTAATCTTAATAACCTAACATATTCATACCGAGATAGATGATCCTTCAGATAGCCAATCCCTAAATAGTTTAGAACTTTAAAACTAACCTCAACCCCTTGAACTGAGAACAGAAAACAATTCACAACCAGTGCTGATCTTTCAGTATTGGGATGAAATGATCGTGATACTGTACATTGGCTGCCGCATTTTACAGAGATTGTAGCTTCTGGATGCTCTTGAACGGTAGCCTAATGCTGAGTGCATTCCACTAGACTACCTGTCATGTAACCAAGGCATGGATAACTGTTGCCAGATCAGACTGACTCAGGCATGTTAGACAGAGTTGCGCAAAAGCAGTCCTCGCCACCTCTACCATCTGAAGATCCAAGAGCAGCATCGGATCCAGGAGCACTCTCAAGTTATGAACCTGATGTTTCAGTTTGAGTGTGACTCTGTCAAGAAAAGGTTGAATCCCAATTCCTGGGACAGGCTTTCTACTGACCAACAACACTTCTGTCTTTTCTGGGTTTAATCTCAGCTTGTCTTGCCCCCATTCAGCCCATTATCAAACTTCAGCAATGTTCAGGGATGTTAACCACTTCCTTGGAGTTGGGTGACAAAGAGCAACAAAGTTGAGTGTCATCAGCATGTGGATGGCATCTCACTCCAAAGCTCTGGCTGACGTCTCCCAGCAGTTTCATGTAGATGTTAGATAACATCGGAGACAGAACATAACCCTGTGGGACACCATAGACAAACGACTGTGGTGTTGAGCAGTAATCCCCCCCCCCCCAAAAAAAACTTTCTGGGCAGGACAACCTGACAGGAAGGATTGGAACCACTTCAGTTAAGTGGATATTTTGAATATTAAACATTCAAAAACATGGAGGCTTAGATCTGCTCATGAAAGACAGTTCCTGCCCCTGTCCTTCTTTCAACTCCCTAAGCCCTGTGATAAGCCTCTTCTGCAGTTTGGGGAACCCCCTGAATGGGATGTGCAGTGGCACATGGAGCTGAGGGAAGAATCGCCCACAAATCGTTGAGACCTGCTTAATAGGACTGCCCCATTCCTTCTGTCTCATTCAGCCGTTACTCTATCCCAGAGGGTTCCCCAACTCTTAGGCGAGGGGACTTGGTGGGCTCTAGGGAGAGGTGGAAAAGTCTCCTATCAACCTCCTAACTCCACTCTCGCAGCCAATATACAGAATATTGGGACACATAATTAAAGCAAATATAACTTTTAAAATTTTATTGTCTCAAACAAGTAACTTGTTTACATGTCTCTTTTGAACCTGTTTATTTGTTTTTGATGTGTCATGTTATCTCAAAATATTGAAATAAGATGAAAGTTTATGAGCTTGTTTTTATTGAATCCCAAATGACTTTTTGATCCATTCTTAGAAATAGACTTTTAATGTAAAATGTTGCTGCATTTATTCCATCGTGGTATCCTGAACAAAATAGTATCCATTTTTTTGGAGCAATAAAATACCTTAATCTCCAACACTGAAATTTATCAAAAAGTTCAGTGTTCCACTGGACAGTGCTGGCTCCAGATTTTGGAGGGCCATTGGGCAAGACTCTGTTCCATTGTGTCCAATCCCCTGCTCACTGCAGGAATCCACATGAAAGCATACCTGACAGATGACTGTCCAGCTGCATCTTGAATACCTCTAGTGTGGGAGAGCCCATGACTTCCCTAGGTAATTGGTTCCATTGCCATACTGCTCTAACAGTCAGGAAGTTCCTCATTGCCCTCCTCTTAACCCACTCCAGCTTGTTTGCATCCTTCTGGATGCAGTATTCAAGATGAGGTCTGACCAGTGCTGAATAGAGGGGAACTGGGGGTAGTCAATGTCTTTCTGCCTTTGGGCTGAATTTATTTTAGAGAAGCTTTGAGGGGCCATTGTTCCAGTATTGGGCTGGTCCAAAGGCCAAGAGGGCATGGGCGAAATACCAGCATATTTTAGCTTAAAGTTCTTTAATCCTTTCATATTTAGAGTTAAGCATTTTAATGCCATCATCTCAACTATCTCTAACAAAGTATATATTTCTGAATCTGTACATATATGAAATGCCAATATCTGCTCAGAGTGAAATTGTTTATTCATCACAGGTAAGGCCCTCTGAAGCTCTAGCTAGTCACCACTGCCCTTGTATGTGTGTAAAAGAGCTGTGGATCCTGCTTATTCATCTGCTTGACCACAGAAATAAAGGCTCCCTTACAGAGGTAAGAATTCTTGCATTCCCAGCATGAATAACATTTTCTGGAAAGGCTTGTATTTAAATTATTCAGATATTCATAGACTGACAAATGACTATCCAAAACTATTTTATGTATCATAAGCACTGGCTTGTGTCACTGGCACATGGAATTGCTCTGCTCTTTTGTAAACTTTAATGCAAACTTTAAAACTTCTTTGACCAACTGAGAAAACAATCCCCAGAATGGTATTCCTGGGTATCTTAAGACCAAGGAAGAAGACCACCTCCACCTTTAGAAACACATAATTAAAATTGGCTGCAGTTGGCACTGGGGATATGTTATGTACAGATAACAGTGATTCCACCTCTCCAGCCATTGTGTACTACTGTATCAGTTACTTGGCCGGACTGTTTGGGGCATTGATGTCCTGTGGCCCCATCTCTCCAGGTCTTGGTGAAATATCCCAGGCTGACTATCTTATCCAGAACTTTACTTGCTTGGCAATAGTTTTATTAGCAATTGACCTGGTATTAGTCATCACCAAACTAAATTTTGGGGATCTCCCTGGTACCTACACCATTTGATTGCACATCACTCTCACCTCATCCGGCCCATCATTTGCCTGATTAGATTAAAATCCATCCTGCAGGAATTCTTGCAGACTCTGAAAGTGGTCCTCAAACTATATATATGTGCTGCATCCAAATACTCAGTCAGCTTTCTGCGTTGGAACGTCTAGATTCAATATGCAAGCACCAGTTTAGGGGAGGCAGACACCCCTGATAGTAGTTTTCCTCCAGAAATAAAAGTAAAAAATCACAATAGCTCATTCATTCTTCCTTCACTCTCAAAAATTTCCAATCCATTTTAAGGCATAACTACCCGTTACTGTAGTTGTTTCATTCTGGCCTTAAATATGGGGAGTTGGGTGTGGTTCTCACAAATTGCCAATAGATGTCCTGTCCTGGATTGGGGCCCGAGCATAGAGGGTGTGTGTGTAAGGCGGCTTTAACCAAACCCGATTAACACTCTCCCCCGCCCCACACTTGAAATTTGCATTGCCAGGAAAGGATCCATTTGTTTGGGTGGTATCAAATTGTAGGTAGGGGGCCCTGATCCAGATTAGGACCACAGTGAAGGTCAAAGGATTAAAGGCAACACACACACATACCAGTTGGGTTCTTGAACTGTGAATTTGTGTTGGTGTTGGGGGAAGCCCTCCATTTAAAGCAAAAACTAAGCAGAAAATGTAATGTGTATTACCTTTCTGTTAAAGGTAAATGATATCACCTGAGCTTTTCCCCAGACACCAGGCCAAATTCTACCCATCAAACATGGGTAGAAGATGTTATTCTCCTAAGAAGATATGGAAAGAATCCGGAAGAATTGTATCCGAGAAATGTACCAGAGAAATGTTTATTTCAGGGGTCTCACATCTGGTTTGCACGTGTGAATTTTAAAGGATCCCTTTGAGGAAAACTAGAAGTGATGCATTTCATCTTCAAAATCTATCCCTTGCAGTCTACAAACAGCAAGCAAAGTACTGCAAGAGCCAGGTGGCATGGCTGCCATCTCTCTCTCTCTCTGTCTCTCTCTCACTGTGTGTGTGTGTGTGTGTGTGTGTGTGTGTGTGTGTTCTATATAAAATTAAACATTTTTTTAAAGCTAAGTTGCTTCCTTTTCCTTACAGTCTTTTTGGAGCTGGTTGAATAAAATTCTAAAGAATTTATTTGAAAAAGGAAGTGGTTCAAAAGCAACATTTGCCTTTGAACTGATTCCATGCAACGATCCATTGAGTTTTAATTGGTGGATTATAACTCACCTAGCATCACTTTACCATGTTGACCGCAATGGACATGTAGATGAAAAGGTGAGTTTTATGTTTTCCCCCTTCTAATTATTTGCATGGATTTGTTAAAGTCTGTTTAGACCAGCCTTTCCTAACACAGGGATCTTCAGATGTGTTGGTCTACAACTCCCATAATTCCCAGCCAGTGTGTGACCACTGGCTGTGGATGATGGGAGTTTTAGTCCAACACATGGAGATCACTGGGTTTGGAGAAGGCTGATTTAGACCATTAACCCCACATAGGTATTTGATACATGTGACCAAAATGGTTGTATATTGTTATTGTGGCCTTGAAAAGCCTTGCTGAATATCGTCTCTTACAAACTACATTGCAAGCTACTTTTAAACTTGGGGAAACTTTTAAACTCCCAACCCTACTGTGATAATGTAAAGAGGCCATTTTGATTTTGTCATTAGAAAGGCTAGATTTGTAATACTACTATTGTAGTTTCAGAATAATTAGAAATGTAATTATCTTTGCCTTTTATAAGGTTTTCTAAAGATTTATATATTGTAGATTGATGTAGCACCAAGAGTATATATGCAGTATGGTGGTGCATATATATGGTGGTGTAGGAAAAAATGGATTTGAAATTGAAAGTTAAGTTTTTCTGTCCTTAAAAAAAAAATCCAGCCTCATTTAAAACTTCTATAGGATGTATAGATCATATATGTCTTTCCTCAACTACAAAATAGTCCATGTTATCATATCCGTAAAGGCTACATTCATAAATTTTTAAAACTAAATAGAATAGAAATATTACCACTTTTGAACATTGCAGGGGTCAATTTTAACGCTGCTCTGGGCTATTGAAATATAGTCAGAATGACTTTAAGCTAAAGATTCTTGCCTTTGAATTGTTTAAAATGACTACTTTGTAAGATATGCAAAGAGTGGTTTCCAGCTGAGTAGCTTAGCAGCTCAACAGGTGAGCCAGAAGAAGAAACTGGGGTGATTTTTTGCACATTGTTAAAAAGAAATGCTACCTATATACTCAGAGTTGTGACCTAAGTTATGCTTTCTTAGTAATGTGACAAAAGATTTGAAAGTCTTTCATGTCACTGGCTCAGGACTATGTGCACGTTTGTTTAGCAAATGGTAGTATACATCTTTTCCTTAGGCAGAAATACTATACGTACCATAGGAATTAAGGAAAACTGGGTATCGAATCTTCTGGAATTATCTAAAAAAACCTGCATTTCAAAAGGCAATGCTCCTCTTATCAAAAAAAGCAAGCCAAAAGTAGGATATGGAAGACGGTTGATAATAATTTTCACTACGAGGCTTATTGGTACACAGTTGTAGAACAAAGGACTTGTGAATTGCTTTCCTGTGCGCTTTTCCATCCATTTTAATCTTCGTGAGCCATGACCACTTGTTATATGTTAACTTGGAGAAATCTTATTCCATTGCTACCTACTTCCATAAATTTCACCAATGTTACTTGTGGGTAAGGACAGCCGGATAGCTAACTGATGAACCAAATTTCATATGCTGGCGGTGATGTTTTAGAAAGAGAGAAAGGACAACTAAATTGCTAGTTCTGATGCCTCCTAAATCCATTGAAATAGGCTGCTCTCTCTTGCAGTTGCTCCTGATACTTTAGAGACAGTACAGTAGACTTATATTCTGGGTTTTAGAATCTAAAAATTATAAGAACTGTATCTTTCCACCTAAATAACAAAATCTATAATTGGGATCCCATATTGGGGCATCGAAATAACAGCTTTAGCTGTGTGTAAGTGTATTGAACATTTTGCTCTGGCTTCTTTGGACTATGATAAAATGCATTTGTTCCCTATGAGAAACCTAGCTAGAGAAAAGGGATTATTTTGAGCACTCACTTGTAACAGTAATGAAATAGAGGGAATTTATTTATTGTTTTATTTAGTTCATTTAGTACATTTCTAATCTGCCCAATAACTAATGTTCTCTGGGCGGATTACAACCAGTTAAAAGGGTCAAAGCCATTTTAAAACACAGTTAAAAATATAATATGTAATACAAATATTTAAAAGAATAAAATAAAAAATAAAAAATAATAAGAACAGACGTGGTAAAGCAGCCATAAAACTTAAAACTAGGAAGATCTTTCACATTCTCATTTAGCTTGCTATATGATGGGCAGAATCCAATAGGGCGCTTCTGTCCCTGCTGATTCTCATTCTTACCAACAATTCTGTTGTGTAAGCGCCCCCCACTGCTTGCCCAACAATTTAGCACTTCCTAGGTAACCCGAAACAAGTGGAAATGTTGTTTCTGGAAGGAGGCAGGTCAGCAGAGCTTGCAGAAATAGCCTTTGCGTAAGTGGTGGGTCCTGCTAGCACAATGGAATTGGTGGGACCCACCGCTCGTGGAAGGGAATCAATAGGGTAGAAAGGAATCAGTGGGGGCTTAAGTACTCTGTTGGATTCTGCCTGTAAGAACATAAGAAGGGTGGTGCTGAATCAGTCCAAAGGCCTACCTAGTGCAGCCCAGTCTGTTCCCACAGTGGCCAACCAGATGCCTGTGGGAAGCCTATAAGCAAGACAGGAAGGCAATAGCACCCTCCCACTTGCATTCCTCAGTAACTGGTATACATAGGCATACTTCCTCTGATACTGGATGCAATATATAGATGCTGGTTATCTTCCATGCATTTGCCTAATCCTCTATTAAAGAGTTAGCAGCCATCACTATATCTTATGGTAGAAAATTCCATAGTTTATCTATGCTATGTGAAGAAGTACTTTTTATCAGTTCAGAGGCACTGACCATTTAGCTTTATTGGGTGGCCCTAGGTTCTAGGATTGTGAAAAGGGAGAAAAACTTCCCCCTCATCTATGTTCTCTACACTATACCTAATTTTATACCCCCCTATTATCTTCTCCCTTATTCAAGCTAAAAGGCCCCAAATGTTGCAACCTGCACAGAGTTCACTTAGACTGCAATCCTAAACCCTTTTCACTGATCTCAGCAGAACTTTCTTCTGGGTAGACATGTATAGGATTATGGTGTTAGTATTACTTACATAATTAATTGTTCATTACTATTTCTGATTCAGAAACCAGTAGAATCCAACTGGCCCTATGTGGAAGATCTTTTGAAGCGGTCCATCAATAGTCAAGTAAGTATGTGACGAATAACAAGCAAGTTTGGATTGGACTAATTTGGGGACAGGTGGACAGAATGCAAAATGTATTTTATTCACCAGATTGCTATCTGAAATTTGATTTCTTTAATTCAGGTGTATGAACAGCCTTGATTATCCGTCTGGGTCAGTACACTCTAGTTTCCCTCTTGTTAGTGGTCATATTCCTAAGTGGTTGTGTTTTGAAGATAAATTGTCAGATAAAGTGTGTGTATTGGGGGGGTGGGGAGGGGAGATAATTATCCTGGACGTGTTACTTGGCTCCTTTGACAAGATGTATTCCGAATAAGAACAGGATGCTTAGAAATTGTAAGCTCTGTGCTGAATCTGAGGATATCAAGTTGAGAGACGTGATAGGAGAGATAGTCTATTGCATTGAAAATTCAGCTATATCCTCATCACAGCAGGAAGGTGACTTGCCTTGCTGAGCAATTTGTCTTACAGGCTCGAATCAAACTCTTACTGATAAGGTTGTAGCTTCTGAGCACTCATTTCATACCTTATCATTTTTCTTTCTATCGAGCTGTTAATGCAGTACTTTCTGGCCCAGAGGTCAGAACTGACCTCCTTTTTTTTTAAGTGCTTTTAAATATGCAGTACATATTAATATGTTTCTGTAAGATTGTTCTTGGGTTGCATGGTACAAATTGTAATTTATGTAACATCAGTCATTACAGAAATAATTTCTTTAATTTGTTTATCTGGAAGAAGTTAGCTGGCTCCCTAGGGAAGCAACAGGGATAAGCCAAATCGTGGCTTTCCTTTTGACTTGGGCCATTAAATGGGTTGGATCCAAACTCATCCATCTGCAAATGGAAGGGGGCCTTCCTTTGTGGGAGGAACTGGAATCCAGCAGAGGCTTGCCCATGGGGGAAATCAGTGGGGTAGTGATTTTCTTGCGGTCCTTCTTCCTACTGTTCCCAGTGCTACCTGTCATGCTGTTCCAGTACATCTCCAACTCTTTGGATCAGCATGTCACCTGGTTCTGTGGGCTATAGGGTAATGGCAGAAAATTGCTGCCAAGTCCCCTTGTTGAGTGCAAGTCTGAATCCAGCCCAGAATGTAAATGCATTATGGTTTTAACATTTTACTACGTTATCACAATTTTAGGATGAATTACGTATTTTTTTTACACATGTTTACATAGATGTCTCACTGAAATCATTGAGACTTGCTGCCAGGTAAATGTGTACGAGATTGCAGCCTTAATATGCCTTTGAAAGGTTCTGTAATTAGTATGTCTAGAAAGTGGCATGTAAATAAGTAAAACTGAAAGCTAAATTGGAAACAAATGTTGAAAAACTAGGTTTGGTTAAGAGAAGATTAATATTTTCAATTGAGCTGTGTTTACATGATGGTTGTTGCTGTGTTTCAAACTCAACCAAGTCCACAGTGTCGCAGTACTCTTTGAATAAACTAATGTTTCTTGGAATGCCAAGTATAAAAACGTTGGCAAAATAAATATGTTATTATAAAATAAATAGGCTTTATCAAACCCAGCCAGTCTTTCTTGGTTGTATTTTCAACAGATAGAATATTTTTAATTATGCTGCTGTGATATCTTGTTTACAGTGTAAATAGAAATTTTATTTATGAGGACAATACTGGTGTTACGTCATTGTTTGGTGGAGTTAGGTGGAATGACTAGTTGTTTTTGAGAAAGTTGTCTTCCATGTCTATCTTATTTGTGTAATCAAAAGAGCTTTTGGTGATTAGGAATTCTTTACTCCTGTTTTATCTTGGGTGATCATTTATACTAGCGAGGGCATGTGTGTCCTGAGGAAACAAAGTGTCTAAAAGAAAATCCCAAATTAGTATTTCTCACAACTGAGCATGTACTCATTCTGCCATAATATGTGCATACCTCTCTTTAACTGGAACTGCGAACTGAGGCTCCCAACGCAACTGTGGTGGACGTATGATTAAGAGAAGACAAATTATGGTGTAGAAACAGATACACACTAAATAGTTAACGTGTGCTTACTTACACAGTATCACGTGAAACAGTTATAAATTATGAGCCATGATTTTTTTGCATGAATGTTTATGGGATGCCACTAAACTAGAATTCAAAAGAAAGAGTATCTTTTAAAAAATCTTCAGTGGTTTCTTTGATTTTATAGCTACATATGACTAGCATTTTTTGGTAGAATTAACTGACATGCATCTCCAGTCCTCTTTTCATCAAACGTAACTGCTTTTATATTTAATCCCACGCTGCAAAGTCTCATAAGAATTTGTTCTAGAATCCTTCCAAAATAAATGTATAACTATAGTAGGTGTTATAATAAATAAATAGTATGTTTATGTAGTACTGTCATTTTTATTATATCTGTTAGTATCCTTACAGAAATAATTGAAAGCTGACTTCCCTGTTAGTTCTGACTGTGTTTCCAGTAGTCTAGAGCTCATTTAAGCCAGGCATGGGGAACCTTTAGCCTAAGGACCAGAAGTGGTCTGCAGGGATTCCCCATCCAGCCTGTTCCTCAGACCCCTCTCCTCAGGCATGAAAAGTTATTCTCTCTGATCAGTAGCTGATCGGAGATAAAAAGCTTTGTCCTGCTGTGTGGTGAGAAAGGTGCCTACTTTCCACAGGCAGTTCACAGCCTATCCATGTGGGAGAGTGTGTCTGAAGAATGTGTGTGTTGGGGAAAGTAGTTGTGGGAACTAGCTGTTAATTATTGGCTTTAATCTATCATAGCCTATTTCTGCAAGCTGAATCTCAAAAGAAGAGAATTTCCCCTTTCTTGTCACTAGACAATGTGACCTTAGTGGGGGGGATTCCTTCCTCACTGGTGAGCAGTCAAATTAAGGTGTTACTCAAACTCATCTACTCATTTCCTTCAAAAAAGAAAAATGTGCAGTTTGTTAGGTTGCAGACGCCATCTATAACACTGTTGTTTATAGTTATAGGAGGAAGCAATGCTGTGCCTCCCCACATGGCATCTTGGGGTGGCATAGGATAGTTTGGTTTCCTAGCTCTGAGGTTGGAGACAGGGCTCCGACCTTGGAGCCAGAAAACTTTGCTCCCCTCCCCTTGGAGCCAGCATGTAGAGAACCAGGTACCTCTCCACACTTGGAAAATGGACTGTAAAGACCAGGAAAAGCGGATGTTTCCAGGGGCAGGGAGGAGAGGAGACTGGGATAGCTGCGATATGCCATTTTCTATGGCTGGCCCAGCCTCCTTCCCTCCCTCTCTGAGGTGCTGCTGCTAGATGGTCGAAATCGCCTGTCTAGCAGAGATGTTGGGTGGCTGGAGCATGCAGGCGGAGATTACCTCTGTTGTCCTCCAGCCCTGCATTGGATAGTCAGCAGTCTCCGCACCTGGAGATTGCCAACTAGCCACATAGGACTGCAACCTAAAATTGTTGCAGTATTTGCAGTGAATTACTAGTAAAGCCTCAAAAAAGAAAGATTTAAATATTTATTAATTTATTCAGTTTATGAGCCCCCTATTGCTGAAGCTATCAAGGTGACATTATTATTATTATTATTATTATTATTATTATTAACAACAACAACAACAAATACAGTAATACCATGGATAAAGCACAATCAAATTTAAAAGCAACAACAGTAATTTAGAATAGCGTTTTTAAAAGAGATAAATATCAGAGGAGCTAAAACATGGAGAAGTATGATTTTAAAATGCAGCTTTAAATATATCCTTAAAAACAAAGCAAGCAGCCGTTTTTGTTTTTTAAAAAAGTGATGATGAACAAAGTAAATGTCTATCTTATTTTTAGATATTTTATTTGAGTTGATTCACACCATAAGTCTATATAAAAACTTCCCAGGGTTTCCCAGTGTTCTGCAACATTATAATATCACACCAAAGGATGGAATGCAGGTAGGGATATGCAAGTAGTGGGTGGGGTGCTCTGATGCCAATTCAGTTGTTGCTGGTTCCTGTTAGAACAAAGTGGCTGTACTCTGCACATAACTGAGAAAGGGCAAAAGTTAGCACATTCCGTTTCTGTGGTGAAACAAAGATCCTATGGCAGTAACTTGCAAAATTGCCTTTAAAAATGAATGCAAGCTGGCCAGATCCAGTATATTTTATAGAGCATTAGATGTCATTTCTATACGTTCAAATTTTGCATTCCTAACTCTCTCTATGACACATTCATGTGAAACTAGGTGGACAATAAGTATTCGTCAGTTACTACTCAGGCTTGGTTTTCATCAGTATTTGTGCTTATAATGGAAGGATTGCAAGCTGTATCTTTAGTTAGACAGACAATTCAGAATATAGGTAGACAGAACCAGTTAGCAGAAATTAACTGTGTTTGATTGCTTTTAGTTCATCAGCACTCACTATTTACAGAATTTGACTGTCCCAAATTATCATGTGGCTTTTACATTAGCGAGGTTAAATGTGATGCAGTCTTGATTCCTGGGAGACCAATATGGAGGAATACCCATCACTTTAAGACCCTTGTGATTCTGGGATACTGAAACATTGATACATACCATGTTTTACTGCAATTTTTATCAGGGGTGCTGAGCAAAATGGATTCAGCCGATTTTGGAATCCTGTCCCGGTAATTCAGATGTGTACTATTTCTGTTATGTCTGGAGGGGGTATAATGTCAACATTACCTGAAAGTTTGCAGTATTTTTAAATACAGTTTTAAAAATTAGATTGAAGATGTTTGAAAATGCTGATCCTTATTCTGCTCGTTTAACATTAAGTGTATGCAATTACTGTCCTATTCAGTGAGGAGTATATATTTTTGTTTGCAGTGTGCATTTTCCTTTTATTTGTAAAATAAACGGTCTGTGGACTAATTTAAAATAAACTATCTATCTATCTATGACACATGGAGAAATGCCATATCACAGAATGCCAGACCTCAATGTTATCATAACAAAAAAATTGCAAGGCGAGTGGGCTAGATCCATCCTGTCAGAATGTTTGTATAATGTTTCTTCCAATGGGATTTTGTCATTAGAAAGCCATCTTGGCAGAATACGGTATACATACTTCCATCTGGGATATTCTTAGAGTTCTGCCTATCTTGGAAGTACCTTCCAGATTATATTTTAAGGCCCTAGCTTTAATTCAAGCACCTAAAAATGTAGAAAGAATTTAGTAGATGACAATGCCAATACTTGACAGATTTTATTTTCTAGATCACAGCTCATATTAATGGATTGGCTTGCTTCTGAACTAGAAACAGCATTTATAAAACAAAATTATTCTCAAAACCTGAAATCCTCATATTTGATTTGTGGTCAAGGTTATTTTTATTAAATAAAAAAAAACTTGCTAAATAAAACAAAAACTAACAGCACTTGACTGTCTATGTTTGTTAGACTGGAATATTAGAAGAACAGTTACGAATGCATCTTCAGTGCTGTTTGATGTTGAGCCATATCTGGGATGTGAACCTCTCTACTGTCACCATACTCTGGGAATATTACAGCAAGAATCTGGTTAGTAAATACGCCTAAGAAGAGCTGGAGTTGTAATTGTTGTAAACCTGTCACCTTGAGGAAGTTTTTCTTATAATCCAGTCCACTCTGTTTAGCAGTGGAATTGTCTATAGCCTTACTGGGGAAAAGAGCTCTTCAGATTTATTCATTCATTCAATTTATGTCACATTCCACCACAAAAGCTCTCAGCAGCTTTCAGATATTTACATTTAAAAGAAAAGGGTGGAAACCTCTTGCCAAAGATACAGCATTTCTTGCTAGGAGAAAGACAGAGAGCTACAGCCTCCCAGCAGGCAATCACTGTCTGACCAGTGACTGAGCCTAGAGTATCCTTCCCCTCATCTCTGCAGCCACAGGGCAAGTCTCAGGTCATTGCGGAATTGTTTTTGGAACGAAAGGGGAAACACGATCTTAGCAATTGTGGCTGTCAGACCAATGGATGTGGCCAAGCAGTTCTTTCCTTAGCACGTGTTCTTGCTGGCTGTTCCTTCTCATGTATAAATGATGGTGTCTGAACCCTTCTTCCTCAGGATCTAGACTGCAAAGCCATTACTAGGTGGTAAAAGGAATTGGCTATGGGAAATAGATTACAAAGCCATTGCTAGTTAACAAAAATCTGAATTTTCACATTTTCTAATGATGGCGGGAAAAGTATGGAAGATTAACTTCAGTTGCCATTTATAATTCCATTTAATGAAATATGTTGTGTTTTCCTTTCAGAACAGTCCCTTTACTATTCCTTGGTTTGGTCTCAAAGATCTTGCAAGTATTAGTAAGACACCCTTATCTATGTATGAATTGGTAAAGAACTGTTGCGGTAATATACACAGTCCTGACATATATACATCCAGTAATAGTTACCAAATTTTTCTTCGCATTTTGGCACAAATAATGAAGAAGGCTGTGAAGAACAATGGTATTCATCCATGGAAACAGATCAAAGGAAGGTACAGTGGCTTTGGCAGTTTTCCATATATTATTGTGTGCCTTCTATGACTGACTCAATTTGCTTCATCTAAGAAGCGTGCATCTGTATTGTCTATATTTGCAACTTCTGAAGTAATCCCAAAATGTGTGTGGGCAGGTGGGGGTTGTTCTTATTCCTCCCCCCCTCCATGTGTGATTGTAGAGCTGGTAATTGGTTGAAATGTTTATGATTGTTCTAAACTTTTTAAATTTTGTTATAGAATGCCAATTCATATAAATAGTTGTGTTTTGTGAAGTAGACTATGGGTTGGAGCCACAGTTATTCTTCTGTGAACAGAAAGGCTCCTTCCATTGCAGCGGAGCATTTCCACTGATGTAACAAGGGAGGTCCCCTCTTCCCCTGCAGTTGATCCCCTCTTCCCCTGCAGTGTCCCACCAAAAATCTGCTCTAGAGGGTTGGGGAATCCTCTGGAACAGAAAAGGAGCAAAGGATTAAAAAAAAACAACCCTTTCCCATATGTTAGGGCTTGATCTGGATCGAGTCCCCTGTGCTTACTCTAGAATTTTTTAAAAATGTAATGTGCTGTTCATGCCGAAGGTCATCAGAGGAAAGAGCAAAAGTGAAACAACCTTTAAGAAAAGTGTTTTGTATTTTGTTTTGTTTTTCGTATACTGCAGAATTTACTCCAAATTCCACCAGAAAAGGATGCGAGAGCTGTCAGAGGTGGGGCTGCAAAATTGTTTATATCTTTTCCTCGTGCTGGCAGCTATAGCTGAGACGGAGGATGTGACCAGCCGCATGATGGAACTTCTGCATTTCCTCAGTCCAGTTTCCACGAGCATTTCTCAGAGAGCTCTGATCTGGAAAGGCTACTTTGCTTTCATCTTGACGTATGTTGAGAAGAACATGGACATTGGTGTGCTGGCCGAGCGGCTGTCCAGTGCCTTCCATGAAAAAGCAAAGGAATTCTTAGTGGCAAGAAATGACCTCTTGCAGAAACAAAACCTCTGGATGCTGCTTTCCATTTACGTGGATGGCGTCCAAGAAGTTTTTGAGACCAGCTGCTACTTGAACCTTTCCGAGGAAAAGCTCTTGAGTGACGGTTTTAGTATGCTGCTGCCAGGTTGCAGAGGAGCTGAACTTGCAACAGTGTTAAATTTCTTGCAGGATGTTCTGTTCAGGCTGAGGTGAGGATTAGTTTACAAACGTTTTTTGTGGTTCTTTTTTCTTCTTTACATGCAATTTTATTGACTTTTAACACATTCAGTGTAATATGTGCAGTTTATTATTTATTTATTTTGTTAAAAACGCCATTTATCCTTGTTAAATACCAGGGAGGTGTAAAACAGGGGCAGCGAGAATGTAGATCACAATCTGCTAGATCTCTGGGTGGTTTGCAGTAGATCTCCAAGGGTTTCTGAACTTAGTTGAGTGCAAGGGGATAAAATGAGGCTGTTGCGCCTTTTTCAGTCCAAGGGCTAAATTCAGTTTTGGGGAAGCTGTGGAGTGGTAAGTAAAGAAGAAACACCAGCATATTTTACCTTAAAGCACTTACTGCAAATTACTAAGGCTTAGGAGAGGCTTTTCAGCCTTTTAGAATGGGGAAGAAATTATGCAAAGTCCAGGAAACCACCAAAAGCGGTTACTGCTTTTGCAGTTGTGGGCGAAAGCAGTAACCACTTGGTGATGTGAGGAAGAGGGCGTGGTCATCTGGGGAACTCTAGCGGGCTGGATTTGGCCTCTTGCCTGAGGTTCAACACCCCTGAGATAAATCAACCACAATAACGCAACAACAAACTTCTGCTCAGCTTGTGCTAATTCTCTCAGCCTCAGTGTTCTTCATCTGTAAAATAGGAATACTAATCGATTGCTTTAACTAGGTCTTTGTTCAGCTCTGCTAGCCAGTTTAGAGAGCTATTTTAGGATTGCTGAACTATGGTAACTTACATGCAGATTTGTACATATCCTTATGGAAGGGTTCGTGGGATAGATGATAGTTATCCCGTGAACTCATCCACTGCAGATAATTGACTCTGCCTTCTGAGCCTCCACTTTGTGTCTGGTTCTGGTTGGTAGACCTCAAGTGTTCTATTAAGAAACAAAATCGATTCTGCAAGCCTGAAGTCTGTCCACCCCAATGTACAAGTATGATTAAAATAATACCCAGTAGAATATCTATAGAATAATGAGATCACATCAACATAAATAAGAAGGCAGTAAATACAATAGAACAGACCAAAAAAACCCCACCCTGATTAAAATGCCTGGTGCTGAAAACATTGCAACATTCAGATTTAAAATATGTATCTTGACTTTTCACATAAAAGTGTCCAAAGTGGCAAACAACAAAAAATGCATTGCTGTGGATATGTTTAGCAGTCAGCATGCATTATTTAAATTAAAGATTTATATAAATTCAGTACAAACTTAACATATTTCTCCTAGAAATCTGGCTAACACGGTTTAGCTTTGCCTCTGTCTGACACAATTTTGTCAACCACAAACCTGAATGCAGCCCACCAGCCATGTTTAGTGGGCTTGTTAATTTTTCCCCCCTGCCGGCCTTAGACTGCCAAACAAGAACCTTCCAAACAACTGGTTGCCATATGAAGAGAGTAGGTTGAGCTCAGCTGGATGGGTTTCATGTTTTGAAACAGAAAGGTTAGTGACATGTCTAAGGGCTGGTGGACGCATGCAACTTAATCACCTGACATCAGAAACAAGAAATGATGATCTGTATGTGTGATTGCTGATTCAGTACCATAGGTGGAGAGCTTTGCACCGCCTCTAACACAATGTTTTTTAGTAGATTTGGGCGCCATGTTTAATTGTGCATCATAAGATGAATTATGGATAGGGATATGTACTGAAATGGGTTCTACAGCAGTCTCTGCTTTTTATTCCAGCTGGTGTCCACTTGCTTCATGCTCTGCCCACATTTGCCATACGTAGCAAATTAATAGAAGCTATGGGGCAAAATTGTACTGGGGACTTGAGCGCCATTTCCCTCTGCCAATTCCTTAGTAGTAAGAGGGTGGTGACACTCCGCTTCCAGGAGTGTCACCACCCTCCTGGAAGCGGAGGGTGGTGACACCACCCTCAGCCAATCTGAAGCATCACCCAAGGGTGAAGAACCCTCTCAGGTCTGTCTGTTGTCCCCTTGAGCAGCAGCAATCATTTAACTCCTCCATCACCTTATTTAGGAACTAGGCTAGAGGACTGAAGTAAGGGTACTGGGGTGAAATACTCCTCTGCCTGCTCTGGCATGCTGCTTTGCTTCTGAGCTTGCAGGCTTCCATGGATCCTGGAGCAGCCTGGAAATGCCAAGAGCAGTTTTGAGCCTCACTTCCTTCTAGAGCCTAGGGGAAACACATTGCCCTCCTGAAACAGCCTAAGTCAATTGCCATCTATTATTTATTTATAGTGGGCCTGTTCGGATGACACTTCAGGCACTGTGGTTAGCGAAACTGTGATTCTGTGGGGTTAGCACTAACCACAAGCCATGCTGTCGCACGCAACACTTAAAGCCACGGTTCGAGCTGCTAACCCTGCTTGCAGATGGTCCAACTGTGGTTAGTGAGTGAGCAGGGTTTAGCAAAATGCATCTCCCAAGACACTTTAAATCCTGCTACTTAACCAAAAGCCTTAGCCAGCATGGTTTAAGGTGTCTTTTGAACAAGCCCACTATTTCTTTATCACTTTTTAAAATCCATAAGTAGTTCACATTAAAGTGGGTGGGTGGGTGTGCATAATACAATATAGGTTTGCTTCAGAACGTATACATAGTTGTATATTGAACATTTTATATCTTGTAACCTCACAGCATTCTCTAAGTTCATAGTTTGATTTTTTTTAAAAAAATGCATAAAATGGGAGAATGAAATAGTGATTAGTGGAAAAAGGAGAGATTAGTGATTAAACAGTAATCAGTTTTGCCTTGATTTATTGATACAGTTTACAACCTCCACGCTGTCCTTTCTGCAACGAACATATTTCTGTCCACTAATTCACATTGGAGGCAGCTGTTCAATTTTAAGCCAAAAACTACTTTAAGAAGGTTGGAAGACATCTTCCCCTGTCATCCTGCCACAAACCCTAATGAGGCAGTTATTGATCGGTCACTGAAAAAAACTGAGGATTTGTGGGGGAAGGGGCAGTAGAAAATATGCATTATGAACAGTGGGAAGAAACTGACCTGCATCTTTACCTTAAGTACTTTGTTACTGTCTGCATAGTTTGACTTCTGCTGTCAGTAGCTTGTAAATCCAAGGACAACTGATTTTTTTTTCAGGCTGTGTTTGAACAAAGATAAAGTGTTTGACAAAGTGTAAGTGATTTATTAGGAGGGTCCTTGTAAATTGGTTTAACTTGGTTTTTAAAAAGTGAAAAGTATCAAGATGCAAGAGAACAGTTCCTGGGACTGTTAAAAAGTGTGACTTGCGTGCTACTTTAGAAGGTCCTTTGTTTCTGAATGGTCTGTGTAATCGCAGCACAGTTGCATTTAATTTTTTAAAAACAGTTCTTGATTTAAAACTGTTTTTTTTTAAAAAAAGTATTGTGCATATTAACAAAAGTATTGAATCACCTTACTAAATGTCATTGGATTGGATCCAGGCCAGTCAATCTGCAAATAGAAAGGGCCCTTTCTGTTTTTGGAATCACTCTCCCCTTCCGGAAGCAGAAGGGGAGAGTGATTTTTGCCATCTCCCACGCTATTTCAAAGGGTCCCCCAAACTCTTCGGAGTACATTTTAGGGACATAGGGCTTGCAGGGGGAGAGAGAATTGCAAAAGTCAGCTGCCCCCTCCTTCTGTCCATGGCAGCATCCTGTTCAAGCAGTTATGCTCCATGGACTTCTGGATCCAACCAAGTGAGCAGTAGCTATTCACCAATTCAGTTTTTATTAGAGGAGTTACAGCAACCATAGTATTAAACAGTATGATTGGGGAAGGAGGATGAATCTTCTGTAAGAAGTTACAAATACGCCTGTTTGTTTTTAAATGAACATCAATACAATAATGAAAATATTTGGATTCCTTCTTGCTGCCGCTTCAAACACTGTTTGAAATTAAACAACTTGCTGATGTTGAGAAGTAACTTTTAACAAAACGAATACTATTAATAATTTGAAAGTCAGCATGATGGTGTGACTATTGCATGAGCAATAGACTAGACTAATCCCACAATGTTGTTGTGTCCTTGGCTGCACTTGTGCAAATAAATGTTGTTGTTTTAATAGCTACAGTATAATGATGCAGATTCTCCCAGAATTTGAGGGAAAGGAAAGCACAGTTAGCAACGTCGTAGTGTGAAGAATCTGCAGCTTATTCTATGTGTGGGTGTGCCAAGAATAAGGTTATAGAGCAATGTCTTTGGCCAGATTAATAACATGCATTCTTGGCTGCTTCTCTGATTTGGCAAAGGAGAAAATGTCTCACTATAGCAATTCTTCCTGTTTTAAGATCCAGATGGGGATAAGATATCAGCCCTTGCGTAAATGTAATATTTCTGCCAACTGTACTGGGTGTAATAGTTCTAGGACTGTCAGAATTTGCAGGTAGGTAGGAAGTGAGATCACTGATTAAAGAGAGAAGCAGCTCCCTGTAGGCAGTTAGTTAATAATAACTTCATATGCCACTTTTCTGCTAACCCAAGATGATGGCT
The DNA here is from genome assembly GCA_029215795.1 of Anniella stebbinsi. NCBI lineage: Eukaryota > Metazoa > Chordata > Lepidosauria > Squamata > Anniellidae > Anniella > Anniella stebbinsi. Next base: position 168,692,128 of record JARDYH010000003.1, on the reverse strand, counting down.
CACAGGAGCATTCCTTTATTGCTGATTAAGTAGCATTATGAAAATACTGACTTGGCTGTGTTAACTAAATGCCTTGGTATTTAAAGCTTAGAATGTCAAATAGATGTACCAATCCCCTTTAACACATCACATAGAGTTTCTGGAATCACATTTTATTTGAGGTGATTGTAGAAATGGCTCTTTTTTTCATTTTGCGGACTGAGGTGTAGCCAAAAGCTGTGGTTTAATTATAGCCATTCATGCTGCAGTGGATAAGGTACTGTCAGCCTTTCCATTATAACCCCTTTTATTTTCTAGGATTTATAATGTAGCAATGAAAATTGGCTCTTGGGTTAAAACATGGATTACATGGTTTTATAAGTGTTCATATATATATATATATATATATATATACATACACATATATATATATACATACATATACATATATATATATATATATATATGCAAGCATTTCAAAGCTTTCCTTCCACTTTCATATAGACTGTATTTTATTTTCAAATGAGAGGGGAGAAAACTGCCAACTGTCTCAGAAATTAATTGATCTGGCCTGATTTCAGTCCACCGCTACTGGGTGGCATTGGATCATTCGACTATTCTCAATGTGGAGATACAGCAGAGTTACTTGTCCTCTAACGAAGAACTCCTCAAACAGAGACTAATTCATAAACCCAAGAGTTATTGTCTGTAAAGACGTAATTCTAACTTTTATACTCAAAATGTTTTAACTTTTAGTGGCTATGAGGGCAAAGTGTCCACCGGTTTTAATTCAGAACCAAGTGTGCCTCTGCTACGAGGAATTAGGGAAACACCAATTGAGAGAGAGCTCGCCTACAAATGACAATTGCTATTTTTCTTTTGCAAGATGTTGCAAGAATTGTAAATCAAAGACTGGTAGCCTAACAAAGGGTTATTTTATTATGATTATTGTTATTAGAAATCAAGTTCTTACCACTGTAAATTCTTAATATTGTGCAAAAAGAGATATGGGAAGGGCCACAGCTTGGTTGTGGATGACATGCTTTGTATAGCTGAAGTCCCTGGCTGAAACCCTGAAGATTTGCTACCAGTCAAAATAGATAACCCTGACCTAGATGGACCAATTATCTTGCCTTGATATTAGGCAGATTCCTATGTTCCCATGAAGTGGTGGTCTCTGTTTGCTACATTCAAACAAGCTAGAACTCAGTAGGTGCTGTAAAACCATTTATTAGAAAGAAATATGTCAGTCTAATCAAATGCATATTGAATATAATTCTTCTTCCTCAAGGCAGTTACTCATAATACAACTTTGTGCTACAAGTATTGCTTGAAGTCTCTTCTAATTTTCTAGCACCTTTTAATCATTCACCTCCTTGTTTTTGGTTGTATTCTTTTTTTTTTTGGTTGGCTTATTTATACAGCTTGGAAAATTCTAATATGGAAGAACTGGGAAGAGTGAAAGTGTTATGGTGGAAACTTTCTGTAATGAGTAGCAGGTGCAGTCCAGTGGATGGTCCATTGTTTTGAACTGCAGACACTGATGACAACTAAGCGAGCCATTGGCAGACTCTTGTCTTACTTTTAAATTCTATAGATCAGTTATATTATTTAATCATATGAATGGAGAGAAATGGGCATTAGCGTTGTCTCAGTTATTTCTGTAGCTATATTAAGAGAACTCTGGCAATTAAAAAAGGCACTATTCCAGTACTAGCATTAATGACATCACAATAGAATAAGCTAGCACTGACATAGCATAACTAGCGCTTGCTAGAAATGTGGGGAAAACATATTGAACTTACAATATGGTGGTCAGTAGGCACATATACAAAAAATTAAGCATTTGACAGGATAAAAATTAAGATACATAGTGAGGATTTTGAACATTATACATAATGTCTAAGTAGATCAGTTTTGGAAAACTGGAGGACTAGCTGAATTTATTTTACATTTGTGGGGAGAAAAATCTTGGAGAAGGGGGTAATGTCCACCTATACTATGACTGTCATTGTACATATCTGCAAAATAATTTTTAAATTATTGTAGCAGTTTTAAAATATTCTTGTTTATATTCGTGACACTTGCTTATTAATCATCTTCTATAGGCTCTACATAAGCCACTTGTATCACTTGAACTTTAAGATAAAGCTGAACAATAGAAGAGGGTGGTGGTCAAAGTACTGATTCCCTTTTCAGTTAGCTTTTGTATGTCAGGACTTCATTGGTACAATATAGTTGTAGGCTTCTATAGTTGAAGCATACTGCAGACTTTAAAACGGTATTTAAGGTTTATCTGACCACCTTTTTTTGCCTCAGGGTACCATTCTAGCAAAAGTGATTGTCTCCTTAATAAAGATTCTTTGATAGCTAGACTGTAGCTAAATCAACAAATAAATGTGTATATTCATTATTGCTGTAGTGCACCCTGTAGTTCTTCAGGCTGAGTGTGGAATTTTTACTATATATCTTTACTATGGAAATATATACTTGTTTTGAGGGTATTTTTTGTGTTATACTTTGTCATCAAAAATGCCCTGTGGGAAGTCCTCTGAGCCCATCAGGAGACTCTTCTTCTTCTTCCCTTCTTATATCAGTGAACAGATAAGCTGATAAAGAGAATACAGAGAGGCGTTTTTTACTCCAGGGTTTCAATATTAGTACTTGAGAAATATATTTTTCCTATGTATTAAACTTTTTTGAATACTATTGTCAGGGGGGAAATGTAACCGTTCTTAGAACTGAGTTGATCTTTGCCATAATCTAAACCTTCCTTAAAAAAAGGTTTTGTTTTCTCCATCTCTAAAAAGATATTTGCAATGTTATTGTTATTATTATTATTTTGTAGTCATAGGTAGTTGCTTCTGATTTAGGTAGTTATTGTGGCTGTGGTCCCTAGATGCAGTGGCCACTGAGGTCTTGTTTTACATGGTAGAAGTAAGAATATGAAATGTGAATGCTATTCTCATTCCTCTCCTATCTTCAACCAGATTTTTTAAGACTATAACTTGCCATTATGCTCACAAATGACAAAGGTAGCATGACAAATTTATAAAAGAGAACTTTAAGACAAAAATGGGACTTTACCCTTATCCCACAGCCCCTCATGCCCCCCCTCAAAACCTGCTCCGGAGAGGGTGCTGGGGAAGAAGGAGTCATGCCTTTCTGTTCCACTGACGGAAGATGTTCCATCTCTGGGAGAACCAAATTGAGTACAACCCTAAGTTTTTAAGATGTATTGAATCCATTGGTGTTGTCATACAGTGTGGTGGTACATTGACATTTCAGAGATTTTATAACGGTATTGTGGATGGATATGCCAGTAATGGGACTGAGGTCATGTTTTAATTTTTAGAAACCCAAATGTGTTAGCTGCTATTTAACATAAGATTGGATAAGTTACAAGGGTCTTTTAGGCTGTTAAACACTATGGGTAAAATCCAATGTAAGTCCTACTTACAGTAGACCCATTGAAATAAATAGCACTTAAGTTAATAATGACCAACTTTAAGTATCATTCATTTCAATGGGTCTACTCTAAGTAGGGCTTTGGATTTTATTCCATGTGAAAAACAAATATCAGATGCAGTAAGTTGCTGGGGAATATGGGTGGAAGGGTGCTGTTACATCGTGTCCTGCTTGTGGGTCCCTTGTCAACAGCTGGTTAGCCACTGTATGAACCGAGTGCTGGACTAGATGGACCTTTGGACTGATCCATCATGGCTGTTCTTATGTTCTTAAATACTGTATTTCACTGATTCTAAGACACACTTTTTCTCCCATGTTTACACCTGTAAAAATGGAGTGTGTCTTAGTATCGATGGCGCCTTGCAATCGCGGGATTTCTCCCGCGTTTTGCAGGAGGTGGGAGGGCTCTACATGCCCCCCCCCCCGCGACTTACCCTAGCAGGTCCCAAAGGACCCCACAAGGCCAGTCAGAAATCCCCCCTCGCCTCTTACCTTGATCGCTGCCGCCTTGGCCTGGAAAGACATCGTTACTTCCCAGTAACAATGCCTTGCCAGGCTGAGAGGAGCGTTGCCATCGCCGTTGCCCATCCTCGCTGCCGCCGCCACTGCTCCACACTGCTGGCAATGCTCCCCTCGGCCTGGCAAGACGTAATTACTGGGAACCAGGCCAAGGCGGCAGCAATCAAGGTAAGAGGGGAGGGGGAGAGGGGAAGGGGGACTTGTGGGGCCTTAACCCTCCCACCTCCCCTCCATCGCCCATCCTTGCTGCCACCGCCGCTGCTGCTCCACACTGCTGGCAACGCTCGCCTCGTTACTGGGAACGGCACCTTGCCAGGCCGAGGCGAGCACTGGCATCGTCGTGGAGTAGCAGTGGCGAGGACGGGCAATGGAGGGAGGGGTGCTGAAATTAAGGTGCATCTTAGAATCAACGCAAAGCTTTTTCCCTGTTGGTGGCCCTGAAATTACGGTGCATCTTAGAATCGATGGTGTCTTAGATTCGAAGAAATATGGCATAGCTCTCATTCCTTCCTTTTCTCAGCAATGATTGAAGCTGACCTAAAAAGGTACATCTGAAACATCGCAGCAGTGGAGATGCTACCATGGGGCAGTGACTTCCTATCATGTGGGTCACCCACTATTACATGGAGAGCTCTTGTGCCTCCACCACTAGTTTCCAGGAATGTCATTTATTTGAACGCACTTGAAAAATGTTTTTAGCATTTTAGTTCATTTCTAAATTTATTTCTATGGAAGACTTCTAGAACTCCATTGAGATATTTCTCTGTTCTGAGTCGTTTCTCTATTTTCACACAAAATCAGGATAATTGTTAATCAGTCAATGGGCATCTTGAATGAATATTAGTAATATTCATGGGGGGGGGGGGAATCTGCTTTAGGAGCCCACATGGGATGTGAGCTACGGAAGTATTGGGGAAACATTCTTTAAAAAGTACCTTCTTTGTTGCTGTTCTTATTTGATTATTGTTTCCAACTGAGCTCCCCATTGAAGCTTGTCTGGTTCCAACACTGTCATCTTTTCGGCGCCAGGTTAAAACTGTCCTTTACTTCCAAGCATTTAATGACATATGATGAGGCATTTATGGCAGCTGTTTGAACAGGTCTGTTATTTTGCTGAAATGCAATGGTCTATGGACTTAAAGATTGTTGTTTGCTGAAATGCTTTTTAAATGTTTACATTATTTTTAAATTTGTATATTTAAATTTTTATGCTATATCTAATTTTGTGAATTGTTGTTAATTGCCCAGAGATCTTTGGCTATTGAGCGGTATAGAAGTGGAATAAATAAATAATAAAATAATGGCAAAAAGTTGCTGCATAGGAATGATAATGACATATTTGGGAGATTCTAAATTTGTTTTGTTTACTTAAAAAACCTTGGGCTCTTTAGGTTTCCATTTATTTATATATTATGTTTTTAATCCACCCAGTAATGGGTTACAAAAACTAAAATAGAATCATAGAATAGTAGAGTTGGAAGGGGCCCTTAAGGCCATCGAATCCAACCCCCTGCTCAATGCAGGAATCCACCATAGAGCATACCTGACAGATGGCTGTCCAGCTGCCTCTTGAATGCTTCTAGTGTGGGAGAGCCCACGACCTCCCTAGGTAATTGGTTCCATTGTTGCACTGCTCTAACAAGAACCAAAAAGAAAAGGAACCCCAGGAAGGAAGCCAAAAAAGCCAAAGGCAAAGGGGTGGAAACAGAGATGAGGTTTATTTTCACCCCTTTGCCTTTGGCTTTTTTATACTGCTCTAACAGTCGGGAAGTTTTTCCTGATGTCCAGCTGGAATCTGGCTTCCTGTAACTTGAGCCCATTATTCTGTGTTCTGCATTATTTGAAGAGTGCTATCATGTCTCCCCTCAGTCTTCTCTTCTCCAGGCTAAACATGCCCAGTTCTTTCAGTCTCTCCTTGTAGGGTTTTGTTTCCAGACCCCGATCATCCTTGTTGCCCTCCTCTGAACCCTCTCCAGCTTGTCTGCATCCTTCTTGAAGTGTGGTGCCCAGAACTGGACACAGTACTAAAGATGAGACCTAACCAGTGCTGAATAGAGGGGAACCAGTACCTCGCGTGATTTGGAAGCTATACTTCTATTAATGCATTCCAAAATAGCATTTGCTTGTTTTACAGCCACACACACTGTTGGCTCAGATTTAGCTTGTGATCTACAACAATTCCAAGATCCTTCTTGCTTGTAGTATTGTTGAGCCAAGTATCCCCCATATTATAACTATGCATTTGGTTTCTTTTTCCTAGGTGTAGAACTTAGCATTTATCTCTATTAAATTTCATTCTGTTGTTTTCAGCCCAGCACTCCAGTCTGTCAAGATCACTTTGAAGTTTGTTTCTGTTTTCCAGAGTATTAGCTATCCCACCCAATTTTGTGTGGTCTGCAAATTTGATAAGCATTCCCTGCACCTCCTCATCCAAGTCATTAATAAAAATGTTGAAGAGCACTTGGCCCAGGACTGAGCCCTGTAGTACTCCGCTCGTTATAAACCACAAAAGTTAAAAGAATAAAACGCAAAACAACAAGTAGCACATTCAATGAGAGGACACACTGACACTGGAATACTGAGTTACTAATGAATTCTAAATTCATTTATTTTTTAAGTTGAAGCACTCCATCTTTGTCTCCCCTGCTTCCCTTGAATGAACTTTTCATCTTTCTTTCTTTTTCTTTCTTTCTTGGCAGTGTGAGAAAGCATTATGAATATCAGGTTGAATTCAAAGACCTCTGCTTGTTACAGTGGGGCTTTCCTGGTTCCCCCCTCCCCCAAAACAATCTCTTGCACCCTCCCAGATCTGCTCTTGACGTAGAGGAAACTTCTGGAGCATTGTTTGATAGGGCATGTGGGACTGTGTGTACTGGAGGAAGGCAAGGAAATTGGGAGAATTCAAAAGGGCTACCTTGTGCAAGTGGGATGCCTTTCCACTCATACAAAGTATCTCTGGATCCAAGCCACTTGTATTAATTATGGCATTTGCTACCACAAGACATAGTGATGGCCACCAATTTTGGATGGCTTTAAAAGGGGGTGAGACAAAATCCTAGGAGAGGATGTAATTAGTGGCTACTAGTCCTAATGCCTCTATGCTACTTCCAGGAATCAGAGGCAGTAAGTCTTTGTACACCAGTTGCTGAGGAACATGGGCGGAGGGGTGCTTTTGCACTCGTATTCTGCTTGTAGGTCTCTCTTCGAAAGCTGGTTGGCCACTGTGTAAACTGAATGCTGGAGTAGATGGACCCTAGGTCTTATCCAGCATGGCTGTTCTTTTTTCTTCTTTTTTCCTTCCTTATTGAGTAAAGGAAATGGAGGTGAGTTAAAGAAATATTTTGTTTCTGATTTAATCTAATCCTAGTACTCAAGGCAATTTTCAGCGTGAGCGAGAGAACTCCCAGGAGTGCACAGTTAAAGAGGTATATATCAGTTGGACTAAAATCCCAACGCACCTCCATCTCTCATTCTCTGTCTATATTGCATCATAGAGACAAAGAAAGGGAACATCATGATTATTTTCAAAATAGCCTGAAAGAGCTGCTGGGGCACTTCTTCTAGGACCTCTCCTCTTAAAGCTGCATTGCCCAATACAGTTTGCTGAAAGATAAGGAAGTTGCTGCTCTCAAATATAGTCACTCTGAAAAAGCATTGCTTTTCCCTGGCTTACTACCGTTTCAAAAGTTCTTGAACTTCTTTTCTTGTCTGCTGTAACCATTTTATCTAGCAAACCTGCTCTGATACTTGTTCTGTAACCTACCTGTCAGCCATACATGATTTACTGTTGTGAAAAAGTAAATCCACCAAATATGCTTTAAGGGGGGAAAAATGTACAAAACCATTTCAAAGTATACCGAACACCTGCTGCTCATGGCTCATAGTTGTTTAGAAAAATATGTGATCCCTGAAGAACATCAATGTACATTTATTTTCTGGTTGAAGCACTCCACTTTTGAAACTACAGGTTTTTTTCCCTTGAATGAACTTTTTTCTTTTCCATATTTCGTTCTTTGCAGGTGGTGTGAACAACAACAAAAAGCTATTTATCCAGAATTGCAAGACTTTTCCCCCTCTAAAACAGCTATTTATCCAGATCTGCAAGATTTTTTCCTTCCTATTGACAAAGGGGGGGGGGGGGTTAGTAATATTTTTACAAAAATAAATCTAATTGTCATTGAGACATCTTGATCTGGATTCTTTTTGTTTTGGAAGATACATACTATATATATATATCTATATATCTATATATATCTTTGTCTTTAAGATAACTTGTCAGATTTAAGGCTTATTTAAAATGAAAGAAAGCCGAAGCAATTTTCTTTATTCCATTTCAGTCTCCTAAGGCCTATTTCCCCCCGGTGAGCTCATAGCAACAGGGGGGTTTAAGGGAATTCAGCTTTCTGCAAATTAATGTCTCGCATCATGAAAATTCAGGACTCCCCCCCCCCCCCTCCTATCTTGAAAAGTAATACAGTGAGTGCAAGTATTATTTCTTGCCAGCGGGTGGAAGATGAATGATTTTGTCACAGTTTTACTGCTTGATGAGCAGTGTCCTGAGGGTCAGGCTTAAGTCTGTGTCACTATGCTGCTCATTACTCTTGAGCTAAATAAGGGCTGATTGGATCTAAATTGCCTAGCACATGAGCCACAGATGAGCTCAGTGAGTAGGGGATGACCTGCTATTCAGGCTGGGAGTAACCCCGGTGTGCAAATGCTGCATTAGAACACCGTGGGAGAACGAGAGCCTACCGACTGCTGCCTGCAAAAGAAATCGAAATGTTTTTTTTTTTTAAAAAGCCCTCTTTGATGCTGCAGTGTTAGAATTTGAAATGTAGGAAGTGACAGGTTGATGCTACTTATCAGCTTTGGCTGGATTAGAGAACAGTGTCATCTTGCTTATATAATGACAGAAGAATGAAGCAAGTTCCTAACTACTCTACATTGTCTGGCGGTGGCTGCTGTCAGAGTCGATGCTGCCTCCTACTGGTAGCTTTATCGGTTGAAATGGAATTGGTATTGGCAGATCTATGTTGATGGCGCACACATATATATGGGGGGAGAGAAATGTTTGTTCATCTTTTCCCAGTAAAAACAGCAAAGGAGAGAAAGGAAGATTCAGTATTGTACTTATTCTAGGGTGCATTAGTGACTCACTTTGAAAGTCTTAGGAAAGGAATACATGATAATGAGAGTTGTGTGGAAATACCCTGCCTTTTTTCCCCTTTTTTCCTTTTCCTTTTTCCTTTTCCTTTTTTCCCCCTTCAAAACTTCAGTATATTCTTCTTTTGCTTAATTCTGACCCTTTTGGGAGTGTATGTGCCGCTTCTGAAATGGTCATTCCAGAGGATTCACTTGAATGAAATTACTCCGAAGTCAATGTTTTTAGGATCTTCGACATTAGATTTCAGCATTGGAAGAATGTTAGCTACACTCGTGTGTGTCCCCCCCCCCCCCCCGGCTCTAGTTTGAGCGCTGATCTCTCCATCTTTGCTTGTTAATACCTTCTTGTGACTTGATCTGATCTTCATTTTTCTTCTGCGGTTATTTTAGGAAATTGGGCAATCCCTTTGGATGCATGGGTTTGCTTTGCAGCCACTCCCCAAATACTGTACGTTCTCTTGAAACTTTTCATGGGTACATTTACTGTATAACAAACAAGAAGAAAATAAATGTGTGAGCTACATGGAAAATTAGTTCACTAGGGGGAATGTTCACGTGATGATTCTCACCTTATCCCTCCCCTACCCTGCAACCCTGGTGGGATAGATCTGCATTGCAGGCAAGGGAAGATCCCTTGTTCAGAGAAATGTGGGATCTCCCGGTGCAGATGTTGTCTTTTTAGGAAGTGAGGAAATGGTATGACTCTGACATGCTAAGTCATGGTGGTCAAGCATTTTGAGTTAAACATGATGGCTTAGCGTGTCATGTGAACCATGAGTTAGCATGTTGTGTGAACCATTCCTAAACATGGTGGCTACATAACCACAGTTTAAACATGCTCAGAATTTGCTGCAAAAGGGTTAGTGGCCTAACCATTAGTTAGTCTGTTGTATGAACAGACCCAGTGTATGAGCTGAAAACACATTCCCAGTTTCACTGCCCATAGTGGGGTGGGGAGGCAAGCACTGCTTGAAGGGGCTTATGGAGAGGTATGTTTTCATACTCTTATTATTCCCCACTTGAAAAAGAGCTTGTATATCTCCAATCAGGGTTAATAAAGGCCAGATTGGCCAGAAGGATCAGTGATAATCATGCCTTAATGTAACTTGCTAAAAGGAATGGGAGAGGTAACCACAGACCAATAGCACTCTTTTATTATATTAAATAAGTTCCCACTCCCCCCCCCCAATACCTTTATTCATTAACTACTATTGCAGTTACCAATTTAATGCATCAGTAAGAAATTTGTTGTTTTAGATTACAACTCCCATAATCCCTGACTATTGGGCATGATGCCTGAGGCTTATGAGAGCTGTAGCAAAAAAACGTCTGGAGGGTGCCATATCGCCTGCCCTAATCTACTGGATTCGCACTGCAGCTTCCGGTTAAGCTGGGGATAACAGCCTTGGAAGGTCATGCAAAAATTTGAACAAACATCCCCTCTGCATGGTAACATTCTTTGTATATATACATTGAACAGGTGATCCTTATGGAAAAATAAATGATTTGGATACCTAAATTTTATCTTCACCCAATGGGTTTTAGCACTTTCATAAGGAAAAAATAGTGCTGTGAGCAGTCTTGATTTTGTGCCAGTGGTGGTTATGATGCTTGTAGTAAAGCAGGGGTGTCGAATCTCAGGCCTGTGGGCCAAATCTGGCTCTCCAGGGTTCCCCTGATGGCCACACCCCCTTTGTCTGACAGCTGAACATTTGGTTTCTTGGCTTTTGTGTGGTTCCCCCCTCCTCCATTCTAAAAAGTTGTAATGCCTCTTTTAAGGCATAGTTACTGGTGCTAAAAGCTTTAAGCTAAAGCATGTGATAATTTTGGCCCTGTCCCCTTTTCTTTTTGGCTCCACCTCACTTGGCTTTCAGCCCCACCTAACTCTGGAATGCAACTCCTAAGAGCTTCTCTAAAACTGAGTTGGCTGCCAAGCTGAAAGAGTTTCAACATTTGTGTAGTAAAGGAAACCATCTGTCTTTCAAGGCATTACTATAGACCTGTGTCCTGGAACTTAGGCTAGCAATTTTGCTTGACTGTTGTCAGGTAGAGTATGGAATACTTACCTCCCAGACCATGTTCTGTTGTCAAGCATCTGTCCAAGGGCAGAATCCTGGATTACAGATGTTGAAGCTTCTTGGCTGGGATCATTTCATTGGCGGTGACTGTAACATTTCAGAGCTGCTTACCACAAGGAATGTTCCTGTTGTATGGCTTATTTACATGTGATAAATGCCATATTATGTGCCAGGGCCTGCCATTACCATGAATGTTCAGTGTGCACATAACAGCAATAATCCATGTGGTGAGTAGATCAATCGTTTGGAGCTAGAAATGCACAGAGCATTTCGAATGGCTTAAAATTGGCCCCAAGGGAAACAGGTTTCTTAATAAAGTGATCCAAGTATAATACTGTGACTCCTAAATAAAGATTTATTTGTATGTTTAATAAGAATATGTCTATCCCAGTTTTTGCCATTTAAATTAAAAACTCAAATCGATAAAAACAGTCAACCAGCAGGAGGAGAGAAAAATAGGCTCAACCTAAGCCCAAAGCCATATGGCATAAAAGCTCAAAAGAGAGGGATGCAACCACGCCTCTCTAGAGAAGAGTTCCACAGCATCTATGAAAAGATCCTGTTAACGTGTCTCAGCCAATGAGGAAAAAGATATATGAATGTTAAGCTTTGATTTGGGCTGGGATATGTGTGTCTGGTAAGCAGAAGCTTTTTTGAATTCAGGTGTGTGTGGGAAGGGTACATGACAATATTGCACAGGTAGCGAGACACTTGCAAGTTTGACTGGCAGTATTGCTTTGTCACATCTGAGGAAACCTGTGCAGGGAAATTTTCCCCAAATGTTTGTGCAGCTAGTTACCAACGACTGGGCTTCTTTTATGTTGTGCAGGTGTTTGACAACAGGGGAAAGACTCATGACCTGACTGTTCCTCAGCCCACTGTGGCGCTATTCTATGACCCCTTCTAGATGGATTCTGTTTGACCCCTGGTTAGCCGATTATGTGCATAATCACTGAAGCGCTTTATCGTAAATGCTTGTACGCAGGAGGTAATTGAGCGCACAACTGGTGGCCTTACCGGTTGTTTGAAATGCGCTTTACAAGTAGTTAATGCGGAGAATCACTTGTTCACATAGGCAAAATGCGCTTTAACGGCCGGAGGAAAATAAAACTCGCTATTTAACGCGCATTCAATAATGCGCATAATCGGAGAGAAAAAGCGCCTCAACTCCCGATTTACGCTGCGCTCTTGTACAGGTAAAATTTTTAATGAGACTTCAAAGAGCTTTAAATGTCTCGTGTAGAGGCAGCCTGAGTGTGTGGTTCAGAAGGCTTTATCCACTTTTGTACTTGATGCAGCCAGTTTTGGTCTTTACACAGCAGTGATTTATCCCATTTCACAAGCTGACTTCCAGAGTTTGCCAGAATGGTTTCTCCTTTTCTTTCCTCTCCCACCCACCCACCCCATTTCAAGTATTTTCTATGCTAGTGTAGACGCTAGCCATATTTTCGCATAAAAATGCTCATGTGATGAGGGACAGCAGGCCTGCACTCGTTGGCCCCACCCCCATAGTTGTGTCACTTTGCCCAGTCTCACCATCCTTCATGAGTTGGAGGGCTGAATATCTGCAGTCGTGAGCCTTCTATGTACTCATATACAATACAGAACCCTGATTGTACAGGGTTCTAAATCATGTGGACAGCCTACATGAATACAGTAGCCCCTCCTCACTGCAGACGTTCAGCCCTCCAACGTGTGGATGTTGAGGGGACTGGTGGGAGACCACAATGGAGGGGATGGGACCAGCTAGTGCATCCTTGCTTTTTCCTTCATGCGATTCAGACCGCATGAGGGCTTTAACATCTGGAAAGGGCTTCGAGTCAAATCCTATTTAAAGGAATTGCAGACAAGTGAACAAAACAGCCTAAAAACAAGCAGCCAAAGGCGGATCCAACCAAACACAAATGAGTAGATAAATTTGGTTTTCCTGAAACACAATTGCGTTTTGACTTGCTGGACAGACAAAGGCAGCTAGAAATGTCATGAGAACTGACTAGATTGGCTTTGTAGTTGCATCCATGATAGAGGAGTTCAGGATCAACACCAGTGACCTTTGAAAAATATGTATCTTGCTAAATTTTAAGGCAGGCCCATGAGCTTTCCTCACTTCCCTCCTTCCCTTCTGAAACTATCTGCTGTGTCATTTAAGACCACTTAGATTCAGTCAGGTCTGTGAAGAAGATCTGTGGAAGGCAATAATCCCTCCCCTCCTTTCCCTATAGTGTCCTGAAGGAAAACATGTTACACTGCCTAGGAATGGGGGGAAGAGATGAATAGAGGCGTGGGTTTGCTTTAAATATTATTTGCAAGGATGTTGTTTTTAAAAGCAAATCTGAAACTGGAAATTATTTTCCCCTGCACCAAAGAAAGAAAGATTTCTTAAGTTGGTGCCTTGTTAAAAAAGAAAAAATTAAACTCACAACTTCTGTCTTTACGAAGAAACCCTTTGATGTGTGTGCATTATGAACATTACGGCAGAAAAATGTAGCTGACAGAATCCTCCTTGAGCTTCATTGTCTCCTTTTTAAGTTTGAAACGAGTGGAGGGGATATAAGACGGCATTTCATTTCGTTAGAGTTCATTACAAAAAGGGTTTTGCTGTGTCGCTGTGCCGTGCCGAACCTTTGGAATTTTTCATGACTTCAGCCACCCTTAGAAGGTCAGGAGATTGAGAGCGCAATTGTTACTGCTTTAGTGAAAAGTTCTTTTCTAAACAGGAACATTTCTAAAAAGTCCTTAGTAGCTCTATCTCCATGTAAATTAATACTGTAAATTGTGCAGGAGTGAGAGTGGGGGGTGGGGGGGAATTAAAATAATTCCAATAAATGGTTTAATTTATGCCTCAGCAGTTAAGCATGCTCCTGGTTAACAGAAATACCCTTCGGCTACACAGGATTTTGGAGGGTTGTAGGGCACTCATTTGCACATAAATAGCCATTAACTGATAAATTCCCAGAGGTCTCCTGTTGCATGCTAGTGGTTTTGACCTACTTAGCTAGCTTAAATTTGTTTTACAGAATTATTATAATTCCATCCTTGGCACTTAAACTTTGTGATTAATGCATGCCTCACAATACAATTAAAGTATAATTACACAGATTTACAGTTTGCTATCATGGTGTTATTGTTATTACAAAAGAGCTGGGTTTGGCAAATATTAGAAGAATTAGGGTTCTGATACCCATCACTTTGCAGCTATTAAGTGATTATGTTAAATGGGACTCCTTTACCTCTGCAGAACGAGTTGGAGAGAGGTGAAACATTAACACATCAGATGGCTTTAAAGTGATTGTACAGGAGCTATAAAGTAATTTCTGCCGCACATCCATAAGTGATAGGATGCTTCTATTAATCTTCATACTAGAGGGGAGCGAGTCACCCTTTAATTCTGTTGCTTTTAATAATTGTTTTCAGAGTTTAGATTTAGTGACTAATTGGAAGTTTTGCCAGTTGTCATAAGTACCTGTTCTTTGGGGCAACGTGCACTGAAAATCCAGAATAGCAGTTGATCTAAGCACAGATTAGAAATAAGTAGTTGAAAATTTGTACCAGCTCTCAACTGATCCTAATGTGTATCTGTTCAAACAAGCAATCCTTTCTCCTCAGTGCTGGATCAGCTTGAGGATCAATCTAAATTCATCTGGCTGCATTCAGTCCAAGTATGCCAGAGAGGTGGATGAAGATTAATGAGCAGGGCATGTCTGCTGTAGCACTCTACGGTGGGTCAATGCCAATTTGCAACATCTGTAATGCGCATCTGACCTGACCCCTCCGCACTCTTAACGCACATCTGACCTGCATGGTGTGCGCTGACAACATATGGAAATTGGCATAGACGCGATGTAGCATTTGTGTTGCTATGCTGAAAACCATGACACGACGAAAAGGGCTACGTTTTTCCAACTTGCCATGGTGGGAAAAAACCACGCACTTGTATTACCACACATAAGCTTCTTCATTTTGTTTTGGATGGCTTAATGCTGGATTTTATATTTTCAAATGTAGCGCTGTTGCTACTTCGTCCTAGCATGACATGTCAGTTGACAAAATGTTTATCCAATGAGTTTTAAGTCTTCCTAAAATAAGACTTAACAGTGTAGATACATCTCTTGCTCTCAATGTCATAATGCCAGAGCTCAGATTAATCCAAGGCAGTTCAGCACAGACAAAGGAAGTTTCCCTTTATGCAGTATATAGGTTTATGAAACTCTCTGCTACCTACTTAGACTGTGAAAAAGGATTACACCAATTCATTGAGGATAGGTGAATCAGTAGATTTTAGCCAGGATCGCTAAATGAAATCTCCATAGACAACATCCAAGTCCTTCCCCTGTGGACAAGTCAAAAGCACTTGTGCTTGTGGATGTGGAGGGGGTTTTCAGGGACATGGGGGGTATAGAAGTGCAGGCCACTGCATGCCCATTTGGATCCTAGCACTTGTCAAAGACAGTATAACTCTGAATACTAGATGCTGGGACACAAACAGTAGGGGAGAACTCTTGTCTGCTTGTATGGCTTCCCGGAGGTGTCTGGCCGGCCATTGGTGCTATTTCTTTTAGGAGGAAAAAGTTGCTTCCGCTTCCAAATTTTCACATTGACTTTAAAATTATTTTTGGGAGCCATCTCTCTTTTGTTAATCTGCGTTTAATAAAGAAACACTAGAATCTATGAAGTCAACATTGATAGGAGACATTGGCAGAATTCGGACGACACAATAAGCAACTGGGGGGGGGGAACAATCGTTAGTTGTATTGACTATCGTGTCATCTGAATGCTGCCTTAGGCCTCCTCCACACGAGACGTTTAATGAGCCTTGAAGGCTCATTATAAATTTTACCTACACACGAGCGGAGCGCAAAACGGGCGTACAGGCGCGTTATCTCCCCGATAATGCGCATTTTCGAACGCGCGTTAAATAGCGACTTTTATTTTGCTCCGGCCGTTAAAGCGCATTTTCGCTGTGTGAACAAGCGATTATGCGCATTAACTACCTGTAAAGTGCTTTTTGGGCATCTTTTAATGCGCTTCGCCGCTTCTCGCCGCCTCCCGTGCAGAGGGATTAGGCGTAAATGCGCCTCCGCGAAAATGCGCATAATCCCCGAACCGGGCGCAAAAGCGCATCCTTGTGGAGGGGGCCTTAGTCAACTCCGCGCTGATCCTAATCCACACCACAGTTGAATATTTATTACCATGTTGTGTGGGGAGTAATAATAATACCCCCCTAGATGAACCATGTTGTGTGGGAAGTAATAATAATAACCCCCTAGATGAACAACTGGAAAGTTGATTATTACCCCACCATTGACTATCGTGTTGTCCGAATTCAGCCTGTGGCTTAGTGGCAGACCACCTGGTTTGCATGCAGAAAGCCCCAGGTTCAATCCTTGGCCATCTCCAGGTAGGGCTGGAAGATCTGCCTGCCTGAAACCCTCGAAAGCCACTCCCAGGCAGCAGTCAATATTTCTTTCTCCTGCCAGTCTTGAGACAGTTTCTGACCATACAACAGCATAGAATATAGAGTTGTCCATAAGGAGAGGGGCCACAGCTTAGAGCACATGGGTGCATGCAGAAGGTTTAATTCCAAGCTCCTCCAAATAGAGCTAGGAAGGGCTCAATCCTGAAACCCAGAAGAGTCATTGCTGCCAGTCAGTGTTGACAATACTAGACTAGATGGACCAATGGTTTGAATCTGTACAAGGCAGCTTCCTATGTTCCTGACATCCAGAAGGGAGACTGCAGTTATATTTTTAAGCTTTACAGTGCAATCCTGAAGTATCTAAACTTCACGGTCTTGAAAACTAACTGGTAAATAAGTGATTGTTTCAATCCTGACTTCTTCTTGTTAGTATTATGTATTTTAACATTTTTCCCAATATAGTAGTTACTGTACCACTGCAGCATTATTTTTTATTTTGTAATAGTCTTGTGCTTCTGAATCTGGGTTTAACAGATTATGAGCAGAAGAATCATTTTGTCTTGACAAGCATAAATGTAGATGTGGCTGCAGCAGCATCTACCCACGTCCCATTGTACAACCATATGTGACTTAGGGTGCAATCCTATGCATGTTTAGACAGAAAAATGTCCTACAATTCCCAGTATTCCCCAGCCACCCATGCTGGCTGTGAATTGCAGGGAGTTAAAGGAGGTTTTTCCACCTAAACATGCATGGGATAGCACCTATAATTACTTCGTTTATTCAAGGGTTTATTTTTTACCATTTTTTAAAAAGAAAGAAAGCATGCCAGTTAATTTTTATATTAAAATGCAATGAAAAGGAAAAGCATTTGCTGAAAAAGGAATAGTCAGCAAATAAGATCAGGTTTGCAGGGCTGGCTTGCAACACAAAGTGGTTACCCTGCAATAATAAGAGTACTAATGAATTCAGAAATCTATTGATTTCTCTGCCTCTGTACAGATTGTATGCAGACTTGCTCCAAGGAGAGGAATTTATGAAATGTTTGCCACATCCAGCAAGCAGTGCTGCTGTAATACAGCTGCTTTCTCCGTGGTTTTTGTTGATCCTGTAGAGTGAAAGGACAGGAGGATCAGCTCAGGTCTAAATGAGATTACAGCTGGCTCAGCAGCTTATCTGGTCTAATGCCAACTAGTGTGGCTTTGCACATCCTAAGGGGTTTACAACAGAAACTGTTTATTGAGTATCATTGGTTTACTCAACACAAGCAGGCTAATCCTTCCCAGCCTCAGCATGTTGTAGGATTGTGTGTGAAGCCAAACCAAAAGCTGGTGCAGCCAGAGCTTCGAGAGTCCTTTGTCTAGCTTCGTATTGATTTCCCCCCTCCTTTTTCTTAGATGCATTAAAAGTCAGTAAAAAAATAAAACCGGCCCTATTGTGAGCAAAAGGTTAATCTGACCTAAAATCTTACAAAAGCATCCATTAACCCTAGAAAGGATGGGAGGGAAGGCCTTTCTATGCATTTCCATGCAAGGTTCTCATACACACACACCCCATCCCCCACTCCAAATGTTCAGGAACAAGATAAGAAAAATGCCCTAAATATTTAAGAATGGAATGGCTTGTAGCTTCTTGTCCAGAAGCTATTTCCATTTTAAATACTCATCTGAGATTTTTGACTGGTGGAACAGCTACAGTTTTGGCTGCCCTCGCACCTCAAAGCAACTATTCCTAGAAGTGTGAATAAAAATGACAGCTATCTCAGTCATCTTCATGCTAGTCGCCATCCCCCTTCACATGTCTTGATTATTTATCTAGCTGGATTTTTAATTCCACCTAAACTTAACGACAATTACACTAAATGCCAATCTCTACCTATAAAGCGGAAAGTATGTGTGCGTCATGTATGTCCGGAAATATTTACACACTTCCAGACGAGTTAGAAACTTGACACAGTGATAGGTCTGGCTGTACAATGTACCAGAAAAATCTAAAAACACGAATTTTGGAGATTTAAGTATTTTTAAAGAATTTAATAAAAAAACAAGGCTTATACTTACAACTCCCAGCATGCCTTGGGCAGAAGTCCAGACTTACTGGCCTTTGGCGGCCATTGTGAGTGCACAGGCGGGTGGCTGCTGCATGTCTCACAACCTGACTCCTAAGTTTGGTCTCGAACAGTCAACCCAATTCCACATAAAAGGAAACAACCCACATGAATGGGCTGCGTCCATTTGCGGTGCCTCCTCCCGCCCTCTGCGTGTTTTTAAATCATGACTAGATACAACAGCGTGGCTTTGAGGAACCAAACATGCTTAAAGGCACTTCACCCTGATATTGCTGTTTTCTTAGAATCTGGGGGAAGCAATCACACAACTTTTGCCCTTAAGAGGGAGAGAGAAGGGGGAGGCACTCTGCGCATGTCCAGAAACAGACCCAACAAAGGGGGGGGAGTGCCCGGCTCAGCCCCGGCCCTTCAGTAGAGGCTCCAGATGGAGCAGGATTGGCTGGAGCTGGCATGTCCACTGACAGCTGCTTACATGATGCTACTCCTTCATGCTCTATCGAGGAACAGCATCAGCAACAAGAGGATGTCTCAGAGGATGTGGGCATCTGTGGGCTGCCAAATGCATGCTGGGAGGTGTAGTACTGGTATGTAGAGTGGCTGATGTTAAATAAAGTAGGGATTAGCAAACCAGGTCACTATTTCTCAGTCCTAACTCCCCTCCCACTTTCCTGACCTCCCACAAACTGTCTTTATTCTCCTTCTAACTGACTTTCCCCAACTGTCACTCACCCCCCACCCCATTCCATTCTGGCCTCAGCTATTAGTCACTCCTCCATTCAGTCTTCTGTTTCTATAGTAAAGTAAGGCTTTTACATAAAAATCATAAACGTTATCCAGTAATTCTTGCATCTGTCTTGGAATGTTGTGGTTTGGTTATAACGGGGGAAAACTGCGACATAAAAATCTAATCAAGTTAAAAGGACCTGGAACATATTGTTTTTAAAATCACTTGGAATGTAAAAGCCATTAATGCAGTCACCAGGCCAGCCTGCCTGGGAAAAAGGAATCCTTAAGCAGGGTGCCACAACTAAGAAGGTCCGCTCTCCCATGACACCTCAGATGTATTCAAAGATTAACGTTATTCAGAGGGCTAGGCTTCTGCCTATAACTCCCAGCATGCCTTGGGCAGGAGGGAAGATTTATCGGGTTTTGGCGGCCATCATCTGGAAGTAGCTCGCCATCCTGGATCTGAAAGGAGAGTGCCTGGTCTGGCTGCCTTGGTTACTAGGCACCATCGGGAGCTGAAGGGACAGAGGTCGCAGCTCTGAGCCTGTCACCAACAGCAACAGCTAAGCTACCCATGAGTCAGCCAGCCAGCTCCCTTAGTGTAGTGTGGACTGGATCAGCCAGACCTCACTTCCCATGAGCTTCAGCAGCAGGACTCCCATTGGGCAAATTGGGCACCACAGCAAAAGGCATGCCGGGAGTTGTAGTTTTTGTTTTCTGTGGGGACAAGGAAAATCATGGTGACAGCTTCAAGGTGGCTCTGGCCATGCATCGAGGGTGAGAGAGGTGGGGTGGGGAAGAAACTAATTTAATTTGTTTTGAAGTTACCTCACAGGCTTAGGACTGCCCTACCTTGCAGGGTTGTCATGAGGGTGAGAGAGGAAAAAAGGAAATGAATATAATTTGTTTAAAAGTTAACTCACAGGCCTAACACTGGCCTGTGTTCTGTCTGCTTTCCTTTTTTCCTAATAATAACTTCAGAGCACATGCATACAACAATTCCCTGCGTCCACTGAGATCTGCTTCCTTACTGTATGTTACTCGGATATCTGGGCAATGCCGGGTGTATTTTGAAAACATATTTTTAGGTTTGCATTTTTTTAGCTGGTTGTGTGTCCTGATTGTTTTTTAAGTTTAGACGGCTGCTTTGGCCAAAGCATGATGCGGGGTGTAGACATTTCAGGTAAAACAAAAAATATGGTTTAGCACGAAGCTCTAATTTAAAATACAGTTCTTATTAACACAGTATTTCATTGATTCTAACAAGACAATTTACTAACTCAACCAAACTAAAAAAAACCCCAACCAACCTAAAGATGAATAAGTTGCAGAGAAATTTATTATTTATCAAATGTTATAAACATTATTCATGGACCCGAGCTACGCCAGGCGTATCAGCTAGTGTAACATAAACATTACTAGCATGTAGAGTAGATGGTCCTATTGTATCTAATGTTCCAGCTGCATTCTCTGTAAGCCACTTCCTGTGTGAATGTTCAGATTCAATGTTGCACTAGTTCTGAGGAGCATGGGGCTGTTAATAGAGCCTTTAAGATGGGGTTGCACAGTCAGACCTAGGGGCAAAATCTGCCCCTCCTAGCTTCTCAATCTGGTCCTCCGGGTTCCTCCAGATGGCCAGGCCCATTCGGCCACCGGTTGTAGTTTCCTGGCTCTTCCATTTGTTAAAGTTGAAATGCTTCTCCTGATGCTTAGGTACTAGCAGTAAGAGCCTTCAAATATGTTGTTGTTTTTGGCCACACCTCTTTTGCTTTTGCCCCACCCACCACTGAAATGTGGCCCCTGAGAGCTGCTCTGAAATGGAATTCAGCCCTCGGATTGAAAGAGATACAACACTCCTGCTTTTAAGATAAGGTGCTAGATGCTAGGGTTTCCGCTCCATTTTCCATTGCCCAAGAAGCCTGTGTGTGGTGTTTGTGTGCTGCACAGAGGCTGATCCTCCAGGCTAATGCTGTCCTGATGATGGCTACTGCTGCCAGAAGATCTGTTTGTTCCTTGGATTATAAAGCCCCATTGATTGAGTCAGCACTAGTGCTGGCCCTGCTATTAGACAGAGATCCTGTTCAGATAACACGCTAACCATGTTGGTTAAGCGTTTTGAGCTAAACATTGTGGCTTAGCGTATCATGAGAACCATGACCTAGTGTGTCATGTGAACCACTCCTAACCATGGTGGCTACATAACCACGGTTTAAACACGCTCACTAAACATTTGCTGCAAAAGGGTTAGCATAGCAGCCTAACCATGGCTTAGCGTGTTGTCTGAAGAAGCCCACAGTGTGAGGCAGCTGCCTCAGGCAGTGGATATTGGAGTGATGGTCGTGGAGCAGCAATGAGTTATTGAAGGACAGAGCAGTCTGCCTGGCAACCGACCCTGCATCCCCTAAACAAGCCTGCTGCCCTTAGGTGCTGTGGGGGTTGCATGACACCAGTACTGAAATAAGATTCAACTGCCAGTGTAATTGGTTTATGTAGTACAATGTGGTGCCTGGGAGGTGAGGTGGGGGGCTTTTCTTTCAATCAGGCAGCAAAATGTTTTGGGTCGGCCCTGAGCAGAATCAAGTGGTAAAGCTTTTCCTGGACTAAATGACTGTAGGCTACAAGTAAGGGGATCAAATACTTGACTGCTTTTCTAAATAAATTCTCCCTCGCACATGGAACAACCCATCTGTTAGGGAGAAGGGAACAGCTGAGCCTGACATACTGCTTTCCTACGTGAAGGTCTTTATTTTTTCCATGCGAAACCATCCAAACATGCAACGCCCCACCGCTGCCTGGTGCCTAGGAAATGTTCTAACAATTATGCTAATTGCATAAACTGGCCCTAAGTAAGGCCCTAGCTAGATTTATATACCAATTTATTTTGGGATGGTTTAGCTCCTTCATTCTGCTCCAGTGGGGTAGATAATAGCAGAAGGCACAGGTAATATGTTCGACAACATTTCAGATTAACCGTGGGAAAAGCAGGTTATCTGTCTCATACCTATGTGTGTGAAATTCCCATGTGTACATTTGAAAGATATGAGAAAGTAGAGTGAAATGGATTCTGCTCAAAATGATGATCATCCTAAATACGACGCATGCCCATAATTTAAACCTAATGGACAAGTTGTGTTCATGATAAAAATGTAATATTTATCCAATTGCTTCTATTTTATCAAACAGGTCTCTAAATC
Source organism: Anniella stebbinsi (assembly GCA_029215795.1). NCBI lineage: Eukaryota > Metazoa > Chordata > Lepidosauria > Squamata > Anniellidae > Anniella > Anniella stebbinsi. Next base: position 168,669,517 of record JARDYH010000003.1, on the reverse strand, counting down.
AGTAGGTTTCACTCGTATAATAATGAATGTTTAGTGCATTTGGCAATAAAAGCTGGCAGTGATTGCTGAAATTCTTTGTTCAATCATCTGAATGGTGCAAATCAAAGCATTTTTTTGTCACTGTGGGACGCTTCACCCATATATTGCTTCCCCCTCCCCCATGCACAGGTCACTAAATGAATTACATTCACAGTTTTACAGCTTAGCTGGTGTGGGAACTTGTTAGACTGATGCCCAGTGGTGGAAATCATAAAACATTTTCCTGTTAACATGGCTAGGCAGAGTTCACATTGTTGGTGGTGGCTTTGATCTCATAAACTGTCAGTTCTGTGTGTGTGTGTGTGTTTATGTTTATGTATATGTATGTATTTTAAGTGTATCTCTCAGAGCTGCTGATATAGGCTTCACAAGTCTATAGTTGTCCCTGAATGACAGAAAATTAACTCTATTGCTATTGCTTGCTGCTGACAGCAGTCTGAGTAGGGGATTGTTGATATCTTCTGAAACACTACATGAACCTCTTTTTATCTACCACCTTATTTATTTATTTTAAACATTTCTTGGCTGCCTTTCAGGGCAGAGCCCTCACAAGGCGGCTTACAACAATAAAATACACAAAACATTAAAAGCAATAAAATATTATAATATTAAAAGTAGTAAAACATCAATTTAAACAATAAAACCAACAATAAAAACAGGAGGATCAACAATAGCAGCAGCAGCAGCAATAATAATAATAATAATAATAATAACAACAACAACAACAACAACAATACTCATCATGCGAAGGCCAAGGAGGATTCCCAACCTGCGTACTTGGTCTTTTAGAGGGAGTGCAACCCCATCTAAGACCAGCTGTAAACCTCTATCCAAAGTAGTTGGTTTCCCAACACACAGTACCTCCGTCTTGTTTGGATTAAGTTTCAGCTTGTTCACCCTCATCCATCCCAAAACAGCCTCCAGACACTGGTTCAAGAGTGCCACAGCCTCCCTGGGATATGCAGCTGAAAATGAGAGGTAGAGCTGAGTATCATCCACATATTGATGACACTTCAGCCCAAACCTCCTAATGACTTCCCACCCCCATCATGTAGATGTTAAAAAAGCATGGGGGACAAGATAGAACCTTGAGGCACCCCACAGGCTAATGGCTATGGGGTGGAATAGAAGTCCCCCAGCAGATTCCTTGTAACGGTAACATTGAGGATGTGCAACATTTTGCTTGTTAATTTACTATGCAACAATGGTTCCGAAACCCAGATACCCTGCAAGATTCCCCCTTCTCTCCCTTTTCGCTTGTTTGTTTAATATCCTATATATATTCATCTAGGACAGGGTGCAGAACTTCAGGTGCCAAATCTAGCCCTACCGGGTACCCAGTCTGGTCCTCCAGGATTTCCAGATGGCCTCACCCTCTTCCCTGGTTTCCGCCTTTTCTCCATCCACCGGTTGTTTCCCAGCTTTAAGCTAAAATGTGCCGGCTTTCGGGGGGGGGGGGTATTTTTGGCCCCAGCTCTTTGGCTTTCTTTCTCACCACTGGAATATGACCCCAGAGAGTTTCTCCAAATATGAATTTGGCTCTCGGACCAAAAGAGGTTTTGCACCCCTCTTCTAGAACCTTATTCAACTCCTTTCCTTATTTTCTAAAACAGTTGTCAAGGTTCCTGTAAATATAGCTGTACGGATCTCTCCTGCCCTGATCCAATGCAGAGCTCTGCTGAAGCCCAGGTAGAAGACCTATCTGAGCTGGTGGTGCATCTGGAGGGAAGGTCGAGGATGGAAAGGGAGCAGACAGGGCAATCTGTTAAGACCCATACTTTGGATCCCCATGGTGGCTAGGAAAAGAGCAAGCAGGAGAGAGTAGGTTCCGAGAGAGAGAGAGAGAGAGAGAGAGAGCATCCGCATGCACATCTGGTCTGGTCTGAGCACAGTCTTATGTGCGGGAAGAGAGACTGGATATGTGTGTACTTCTGGCCCTTAAAAAATGGTGCTGAACAGTTTGGGTGGGGCAATGATTGACAGCCAATCATGGGACTGTCATCCATGTCTTAAGCTTGAGAGCAATGGAGGCTGTAGTATCCCATCAGCCATTGCTGCCAAAAATCTATCCTGCCGGCCAGAGTGGAGTGACATCTGCCGCTTTGACCACTCTTGCCTTGCAACTCTGTGGCTGATGAAATAACTAGTGGTGGCTGAGGAAATAACCAACGGTGCCCTCCACACAACATGATAATCAACTGTGGATCACATAGCCAACTCTGCATAGTGTTGGTTATTTGCATTGGTTATTTCGGCCAAATAACCAACCATTGGTTAAAAAACTCCTGCCACATAACCAACCATTGACTATTTAAACTACCGTTGGTTATCATGTTATCTGAACCCAGTTGTTAAGTCATGGTTCATACAACACATTAAGCCATAATTTTTAGTTTAAAATGCTTAACCACCATGGCTTAGCATGCCATCTGAACAAGGTCTTTGTTGTATAGTATTCTGTGGTTTATGTTGTGAGGGATTGAAAACTGAAAGCTTTTTCAAGTGTTCAGAAGGTTACATAATATTGTCTTCCCTGCGGTTGCACAGGATGTGTGTAAGAGATTGCTTTTATGAATGCATTCCCTTCTCAAACTCTACCTGTACGTGGAAAGCATAATCAAAGGTGTGCGGTCACTAGGCATTATTGTACTGTCTGAGGGCTGTGCTTGATGTGACGTTAATAGTGTGAATATAATTAATGTGTCATGGTTTTAAAAATTTAAATAGCAGCTGCCGATAGAAATTTACCACCTGGGATTAATAGAGGTTTTGGGGAAAATGTGGGTTTCCATCAGGACAGTAGCATGGGGGGGATGATTACCTCCTGCATGCCATGGCTGCTATTAATTTTTTAAAAAACTAGACATGTTAATTGAAAGCACGCGACTAAAATCTAGTTCCGCCATCTCTCTTCTCTTTCAGCCAGAATTAACTGTTGGCTTCACATGGATAGACCAAGGAACATATATAACCTTCAATCAATGAGCATTTGGGGGTGGAAGAGGAAATTGTGGCAGATTCTCCTCCTCCTCCTCCTTCGTGGTCTCTGTGCTTCACACATGGGCTCTGTGCCAAAATGAACTTATGTACCTTATGTAGCTATGCAGCCTAAACATGTTTGTGATATTCACACAACCCTCAGCAAGTTATTACAAATTTCTGGCCCTCTTATAGAATGAATAGTATGGGTGGAAAAGATCTTTTGTAAAATGGTTATTAGCTTTCAGTTGTTTGAATTCTTTTAGAGTAATTTCTTGAATAGTTGGGATGCAATTCACCAATATAGAAGCTCCTTTCTGTTTTCAGCCCCTATTATGCCAGCAAAATTAGGGTTATGAGACATCTGACTGTCCTTGTTATATGCTGTTGCCTTATAAATACTTTGACTCTGACTTCACACTGCTGTTTATAGAATTTAATAAAGCAAATGTAATAATGCTGCCTGTGCCTTAATCTACAATCTCAATTGAGTTGACTAGGAGATAAATAGGAGCAGGAATGATAGCGCGTTGCTACAGATTGTTTTTAATAAGCATGTTATTTAGTTGATCATCCAGGAGTAGGAATGCTTCGTATCCTAGACTGCCAGACAAATTTATTAATGCTTCCTGCCCCTCCTCCCACCCATTTCTCTAAGAACGTTGATTCCCTACAGACACATCTCTATTGAACCTTTAGAAAGTCACAACTTCCAAATTAGATTAAGTAGTAGGAATGGTACTAGCAGAATCAAAGAAAATTGAGTGTGCTATTGAATTCATGCCACTGGGATGTCTCTGGAAATGACTGACGTGGTGTATAGTAGTAACTTTAGTCCTTCCGCCACTGGCACCAAGGCAAACCACACAACATCCCTGAAAAGTGATGGTCTTTATTTTGTTTTTCTATGGTTTATACGGATACTACAAAAACAAAGCTTCACTGGGAAATGCATGGCAGAAGATAGTCCAGTGTTTGTATATTTCTGTGCTTGTTCTGATTCCTGCACTCCTGGCACACAAAATGAATGAATAATAGAAGATTCGGCTTTGGACTGTGTGCATACTTACTTGTCAGTTGATAAATGCACACATTCATTTTAGAGCTGCCTGCTTCTCATTTGGGCCTGACACATTAAGAGGTGCATAATTAATGGTTGACATTAGTAATTAACATTAACTTTATGGTGCTTAATATGCCATCATTTATCCATCAAATAGCTCGTATGCATAAATGTCTTTGCATCAAGGTTTTAATTACAGAAAACGATCTTTCAATTCTTGTAAAGAAACTGTTCTTGTACTTCGGAGGAATTCAGCTGCCCCACCTCCCTCCATGCTGATTTTTAATATCGCTTTTGTTTCTCTTTAGGACTGTACAGCGACAGTTAAGCCAGGGATTGCCTTCGGGGAATGCAGGTCCAAATGCACATCCATTGTCAGCAGCGAAAGAGCACCACCTTTCCATGGCCAGAGCTCTTTGGAGGAATTTCTTTCCCTACTTGAAGAGCCAAAGAATGTTGCATACTCCTCCTCCTCAGCTTGCAGATACAGCTGCAGGTTTGTGCTAGTGCTGTGCCAAAAATTTATCCTACAAAATTTTTGACCATTCTCATTCAATTTGATAGAAAAGAAATTGCTTTCGAAAAGAAATTCAAAGGAGGAGAAGTTTTGGGGAAATTCTCATGGGTTTGGTTCAGGGTCCTTGTGCCTACCTTCCTTATGAGATGACTGAGGAGTGTGTGTGAGTGTCCTGCCTTTCATATACACTCATATCTCTGACAGCCTGTAGCCTCCTTGGCTTCCTGCCCTTCCTGCACAGGGGAAGACATCATGGAATTTTATTCCTCCCATAGGGTCTTTTCAGATCAGGAAGTGCAGGCAGCCTGGGAGACTATAGGGCAATGGTGAGATGCGTAATCGAAAGAACAATATAGACAGCACCCTCAGCCACCTCACAGGGATTAATTGAGTTAAAAAACACCACCAAGGCACACTCAAACTAAGTTATAAACTGCCCTGAGAATGATGCAGAAAAATGGAAGCCCCTTTCATAGGGAAAGAAAACCTTCAGGAAATTCCTGAGGTTTTTCTTTTCTTGCCTTCTAGAAATGAAAGGACAGTTTTCAGAATTTTCTCCACATTTTCTTCACCGTTATTTTTTGTGGTGGCTGCATTCCCTCCCCTCAATGCCCTGGAGTGATGCTAGGGATATGGGGCATTGTGGAGGATGCAAAATGGGGGCGGGCAGGCTGCCAGTACATATGATGCTGTTGCCACTTGCACTAGCAGTGCAAAAAAAACCCAAAACCCTCTGGAAAACAACTTGCCAATGGTGATGTTGAAGACTTTCTCCTCCCCCCGGAGAAATTTGGTGAAATTGTTCCCCCAATTTCTTTACCCCAAAATAGGGTGGAGAATGTTGAGAGGCTGCTTGTGCACAGGTTTAGTTTGTGCTGCACTTAGGCTCTCTTTCTTTGTGTCCTTGGCACATTCATGTTCACATCCTAGATGCTGACAGTTAATATTGTAGAAATCGTTTGCACATTGTGATCATGATCTTACAGGCATGTTCAGTGTGTGTGTCTGTGTGTGTGTTAGAGGTATTCACAAATGGCCTCTCGAAATTCTCCACCCAATTTTGGGGTCAGAGAAATTGGGGATGGGGGACACAACAGTTTTTCACAGGTACGTCTCACCACTGGCAAGAGTTGTTGCATTCTGGGACATTGTGGGTGGGGGAGGGAATGTGGCCAGTAGCTCCAATTTCCTGAAAGTTTTCTTTTCCCATGAAAGAGGCTTCCAATTTTCTGCCTAATTCGCCAGGCATTTTATAATTTATTTTGAATTTCTTTTGGTGTTGTTTTTGACCTTACCTAATCACTGTGAGGTGGCCGAAGGTGGTGTGTGTGTGATCTCTGCATTGCTCTGCAGCCTCCCTGGCTCCCCTGCACTTTCTGATCTGGGAGGAATTACCTCATGATGTCTTCCCCTGGGCTTCAATTGACTGTGGGAAGCCAAGGAGGCTACAAGCTGCCGGAGAGAAGACTTTACAATGAGAGACAGGGCACTTGCACATGCCCATCAGCTGCCTTCTTAGTAAAGTAAGCACAAGACTCCAGAACCCAACCGATGAGAAGATCTCTGAAATTTCTTCTCCTTTGAATTTCTTTTTGAAAGCAATTTCCTTTTTATAAGTTGAATGAGAATGGTAAAAAAAAAATATGGAAGAAATGTTGACACATGTGCATACACACACACACACACACACACACACACCTTGTTAAAGTGCTCTGGAGTGCTCACTTTATTAATACTCTAGATCCATAACTTGAGTGGCACTTTTCCACCCTGGTATCGTTTGTTACATTTGAAATGTGAGCTTAGGCAAGGTTAATGGTTGACGCTTCATCATAATAAGCGCGATGCATATTCTCTGTGTGCTTAAATGAGTTTGTTCGTAGCTTCTACAAGATCCTATCCCCACCCCGTGCCTGGTGCTTCTCTCGCATTATAATAATGTTCATTTTGTAGATGTTTTTCTGCATATATATCAAACAACATTTCAAACACGTTGCGTGACATTTTGATTTAAAAACAAAACAGAAAACACCACACCCTCTATTCTGGAGTCTTACACTGCAGGAATGCCACTCAAAATCCTAGCAGATGTAGTAACATCTTGAGAGTAAACTATAGGAGTGGTGATCCTTGACTTCTGTGGAGCTGTGCCCAGCTGATCCGGTTGTCTGTATTTTGATACAATATCATTCCTTCCATGAAATTCCTATATAGTAACACTGCATATTTCGATTTGACAAGGCTCGCGTCGAGCTATAATGGCACACTGAATCCATTTAAATAATATTTGGAAAAGACAGATTTGAATTTAAATGTATTTTACCCCAACATGAATTAAGAACTGAGTTTATGAGCTCTCAAAGACTCGGTCAATAATGGAAATGAAGAAAGACCCCTTGAACTTCAGCAGCTTTGCCATAATTAAGATATAATGGTAATGGAAAAGAATGTTGCAGAAAGGAAATGCTCTGCCATTTCCTAGATGTTTTATAGAAAGCAGACACAAAGCGAGGGCAGAAACCTGTTACCCTGTTTTAAAGGTCTGATCTGGTTTTCTTTAGATATTTGTTAAAATACAAAAGCCATTTGAATCAACATAATTGGTGAAGATAAACACTGAAAATATAGTGATGTATATAATACAACAGCTAAGGGGAGTGAAAATGAAGTATAAGTTGCTTACTATTATACGTAAATATATATATTAATGAGTAAATGCTATAACAATGCCATAGTGTAGTGATTTTTCAACCAGTTTTGGGGTGAGGAACCTCTTTTGTAACATTATATCCTGAGAACCCCAATGCTCACACAAAGTTTTGCTTTTTTAAAAAAAAAAAGAGTAAATGTTGCTAATAAGTGGAAGTGATAGGCTGGCATAAGAAGCCAAAGTGAAGTTCCTGATTTGTGGAAGCATGGCTGAACAAAGAGTGCATCACATGTAACTTGGGGATTCTTTTTTCCCAATTTATTCCCCCACCAACGTGTCACTTCCCCTGCAGGTGAGAAAGCAGCTGGGTGAGATGGATTTTGAGCAGAGAAATGGCCGGCAAGGAAAAGGGATCAGCCGCATCATCTCCCCTCCCTTTCCCTGGCCCACAGCAGGAGTTCCGCTCAAGATTCAAGCTACCTCTAGCACAGAGGTGCAGAACAATATTGTGGTGGCGGGCCAAGTCGCCGGGCCTCTACAGGCCAGATAATATTTATTAACAATTATATACCACCCTATCATCTAAAAAGCCAACAAGGTGGTGTACAACAATTTAAAACAACAAAGCAATAAAAACAAAGCACATCAAAAACAATAAAAACAACACATTTTAAAAGGCTAAATTGAATGACATCAGTTGGCATGACCACTCCCACCGATGCCATTGCCCCTCCCAGATATTTTGCCTTTCTCCAGGATGGGAGAGGCACAGAGTTCCATGCCTCTCCCAGCATGGAGAAAGGGGCTCAGATGGCACTGCGAGGAGCAACTACTCCTCCAAGCACTGTCTGATTCAACCAGCTCCTCCAAGCATTGGTTGAATCTCTGGCTTAGGCTGTACGTGCTATTCCTGGGGGGGGGGGGGTACCTTTTCATTAAGATGGGGAAAACGTCAGGAAAAGGGATCATAGAAAGATACAAACATGCTACTGCCCTGAATGACCCCTTTCCCCCATCCTTTTGTTTTGTTTTGTTTGGATTCAAAATATCAGGTTTCACTTTACTGGCTTTGGATTTGCCCAGCGCATGTATGTTAGACCTTCAGCCTCAACCAGTTTTATCCATGATGCAGTTGTTTGGATGGGATGATATGGTTTGCCCCCAGCTGGTTTCAAGATATCTCAGTCACTTAATACAAAACAGGTGAGCAATGTAAATCCTTGGCAAAATAAGAGCAAACATTCGCTTGTCTTCTATTTTGTTCTGCCTCTTAACAAGGCGTGTGTGTGTGTGTGTGTGTGTGTGTGTGTGTGTGTGTCTTATTGCAATTTGTTTAGATTTTATTGTACGATGCCTGGAGAGATTTCTTGGAAATGAAACCGAGTCATTCTATAAAGAAATAATGAATGAATAATAAGATACTTGTGGCCTTTGGCTGGGACAGACAGAGTTGCCTGGGTCCATGCATGGGGCTTGCAGTAGCTCAGGGGAATTCTTGACTTTCTACTTTGAACACCCATGCAATTTCAGCAACTGCATCAGAGAACTCCCGTCAGTTTGCCATTTAACATGGATCGGCTGCTTTTCAAGACACACAAGTCTAAAGCCCCCTTGATCTGATAGAACAACTTTCAGTTCTCTGGAGCCTGGGCTCTTTCAGTTAAATGTAGAACTTCCTGTACTGAATATAAACAGTAGCATTCGTTGCTTCCATTAGTCATTTTTAAGGTGGTTTAGCAACTGGAGTCTCATTGTACCTGACAATTGTACAAACCATTTGTGGAACATGCATAAGAGGCAGATATCCTGACAAGCCTGTCTAATTCTGGGTAGTTCGACTGATGTGAATTAAAATATGCGTAATGCTTGCAGTTGTGGAATCTCCGAACACCGCTGAGAGATTTCAAAATACATTTTTTAAAATGGCATAAACTAAGAGTAAGTTAGACATGCATCAGTCAGGCACACTTTATATTGCCAGAGGGTGGCTGGTTAAACTAAATGACCCACAAGATCCCTTCCAGCACTCAGCCTATGTGCATGACTTTAAAATAGGTGGGAGAAAACAGAGTGGGAGAAGATGCAGAACATACACGTACGAACATGTCCAGAGTATTAACATTAATTGGAATTTTGCCTGCATTGTAGCTCGGTGACGGAGCACCTGCTTTGTATGCAGGAGGTCCCAGGTTCAATCCAGGGCTGGAAAAGTCTATCTGAAACCCTAGAGAGCCTCTGCCACTCACTGTAGGCAGTATTGATCTAGATGAACCCATGGCCTGATTGGTATAAAGCCGTTTCCTACATTGATACCTAATCAAACCGTTTGTTGCTGATTCTAAGTTTGATATTGTAATAGATTTTTCATTTTCCAGAGGATTAGCCATCTTGCTCTGTTGCAGTAAATACAACAAAGAATGTTGTTGTGACTTCAGTGTTAACCAATTTATTATGCCATAGGCTTTTGTGAACTACAGGCCTGAGTTACAAGAATGTATACCTGCATTGTGTGTGTATGTAATGGGTGGGGCAGAGATGGCAGGGAGATTGTAAATAGTAAGATCAGAATTACAGTTCAGCTGTATCTGCTACAAGACAGCAACCCAACCTAAAACGATGCTCATCAGCAACAACTGACCAGGTAATATACAACACAGGAACCAGACAGAGGCAGACCCAAACGCCAACTCTGTCCCAGGTCTTTTGGCAACACTATCACAGGACATAATAATGTCATTCACATCATCAGGGGTCCCAACACCTGCTCATCTTTGAATGTGGGATTTGCGCTCATTTGCCAGCAATGCATTACTTGCGTTCTGCATGGGGCAAACAGGCTAGTCTCTGTGCAAAAGAATAATGGATATGAATCAGAAATAGCAGTATTCAGAAACCAACGAGGAAACGTTTCAGCCTCCCAGGACACTCTGTCACTGATGTTAAGGTGGCCATTCTTGAACAAAGGTACTTCCAAGACAGATTATGGTATAAAAAACAGCTGAACTACAGTTTATCAAAAGATTAAGGTCCATTTCTTATGGCTTCACTAGGGACAAAATGTGCGGGTGGGGGTTGTTTTTTTAAGTCATGTGTAATAAAAATACCATTGTAAAAATTCTGTGTTAACACTCAAAAATTGTTTAGAGAATGGCTGCTGTATATAAAGTAATTATCACTGTATTTTCTTCATTTCAGTTTCCTCTGACATCACTGTTACTACCATCACCACATGTGTAACTCAGTTCTTGTAACTCAGCATTACATGCATCCAATGGTGGACAATAGTCCACAAAAGGTTATTGTATGATGAATTCATTAGTCTGTTACATTCTCTTCATTAGATTTCATTGTAACTTCTCTTGTTCTTATATTCAGAATAGGTTCTCAACTAAGCCAGTGACAACTAATGCAAATTACCCTGGTATCATTTACAGAGTAATATTGTCCACAATAGTCTTCCCAAGATCTCTACTGTTGGGGCAAGCAGCCTGTGCCCTTAGGAGCAATTCCAAAAGCCTTTTGCAAGTGATCAGTTCAGGCCTTGGGTAAGAGGGATCTTCCCCTTCCCTGGCCTCCCACTGGATGGTGAGGAGGAAAGAGTGGAAGCGTGTTGGAAAGAGAGGGAGGGCTGTCAGAAAGAGAAGAGGAAGTGATAGAAAGAGGGGGGGCTCACCCACTTTTGGCTTTGCCTTCCATACTGGCATTCAGCCCCCAACTGATTACCTCCAACAGATGGTAATGGATGGAAAAGTTTCCCCTCCCCTGCTCTACAACGTAAGCAGGAAGAAAAAGAAAAAAGACAAAGTTCTGTTTTCGTCACTAAATGTAAATCTTGAATCCAGAACGATTACATATGGACTTAAATCAAACATTGCGCAATGGAACTAGCCCGTCCTCCCCTCCCCTCTGCACTCTCCTGCCCCAGAACCATTAGATCTTAATATTACTATTTTTCTGTTAAGACTTTGGTTGCAGTGTAGATCTATTCATTTTCTCAGCCCGTTTAGTCATGCAGAACAAGCTATATAGAATTTTCCAGTTGTCCTGTTGGTTGAACTAGACATGGAAACAATGTGACCAGGTTCAGATGATCAGAGGGGGAAAAGAAGCCACCGTGGCTCCTTTTCTCCACCCTCTGTGTGCTGCTTGTGCGATCCAAACCTGGTGAGGTGTGTGGCGGGCGTGGCTTCTAAACCACCCAACAAACCATGGCTTGTAGGGGTTTTGGGGTGGGTTAGAAGCCACCCCTTCTGTGCACCTCACTGGTTTCTGATGACACTCTAACCCGTATTGTGGGGAATTAGGGAATTGGTGACCGCATGAGCCACAGTGGCTTCTTTTACGCCTCAGAGCCAAATGAGAATAGCTGCATTTGCATTCTGCAGTACATACTAGTTTAGGGGAATGGTGTGGCCAGTTTAAGGAAAGGCCATGATATTCTGTGTCACCGTGGCTACAGCGCATTACCTGGAGATGGCAGTTGCAGAGTTCGTATATGAAAAGAGATGATAAATGGTGTGGGCAAAGGGTTGTTTTTTCACCTACCTAACGTTCTTTTCTTTTTCCTGTACTGTCCTTCTTCCCTGCAGTGCATTGTCTGAAACTCTTACTGGTATGGGCCATGCGTCTTACCAAGCCTTCTTGGTACAGTCTTGGTTTCGATGCATTTTGCAAATGTTTATCAATCAGCCTCCTGATACTTTGGTCAGGACAGATGCCGAGCAAACAGCTGGTAAGTATGTTACTGTAATATGTGAGTAGCAGCAATGATGAGTTTATATTTGGGAAGGGGTATGCCCAACTTATTCATCTACATGCAAAATGTTTATCCCCCTTTTCTATTTCATTTAATTACCCCTTCTGTTACTGTATACGTAAACTTTTACCAAGCATGTAAATGATGGATTGCTTTATTGTTGTTGTTCTTTTAAAGATAAGTATTTGTTTGGTTGTTTGAAAGCAAGAACATAAATATTGCCAAGCTATATTTCCAACTGAAAAAAATGCTCTGAAAGTTGTTTGAGCTTAAGTTAACTAAATCATGTCTTAAACGCAACAAACAGGGAAATTATTCCAATAGCTTTTTTAACTCATGAGAGAAAGGGTGCTTTTATTTTTCTTTTCTTTGTTTACTGTTACAGACTGGAAATAGAATGTCCAGTTCTATTAGTTGCAATCACTAATACTGATGATCATTTGCACTTGACCTACAAACACACGGGGGTGGGGAAATTTGCTCCTTAAACTATAGTGGTTATGATAAGAGGGTAGCTAAAATATGTGAAAGGGTAGCTAAGCTACATTATGGGTGCGTTTAGATAGAAAATGTTCTACAACTCCCAGCAAACCATGCTGGCTGGGGAATTCTGGAAGGTGTAGGATTTCTTTTTTCTTGTACCTGAAGTGATTTGTTTGACTATGCATTCCTAGCATGGAGTTAGCCTCATAGCCTTCTTGGAGTCCAGCAGCGGACAAGCTGCTGCAGTGGTCTGGGCTTGGCTAGTTTATTGAAGGGGTGGTAGTGAGTTTGTTAATGAGCAGAAATATGGACTTCACAAAGTTCCAAAATTCTGTATAGCCTAACACAGTGAGTTGATTTTAGCAGGCTTTACCTGACAAGAGCAGTCCTCATTCTCTGAATAGGCCTCTCATAGTTACATCATCCTTTTCTCATAGAGTTTTATGACAGGATGACCTGGGAGGATTTCACTCCTAACAAGGCACTAGAAGGCACTTCAGGAACCTGCAAGAGGAAGCCCCCCCCTTCTTCTTCTGAGAGGGGGGAGGGATGCAGCCTGTCAGCTCCTGCGAGGGAGGGAGGCAGGAATCTGAGCAGAGAGGCCTATAAGATCCAATTCACAGGCTTCCTTCATGCATCAGCCTCGCTTCAGGAAGAGCTGTGCAACTGGCCTGGAGAACCCACATTGGCTCAAAGGGATGGCTTCCATCTATCGTGGGGGGCCAAATAGATACCCAGCTATGAAAGCTTGATTAGCTGGAAGGAGGTGCTAATTTTCTTTGCATATATATATATATATATATATATATATATATATTCTGTATCCATTTCCTATCAATAGCTGTCATCTTTTTACACAAGTGGTTTGTTTCATCTTGATAACCAAAAGAACCTAATTGATGACTTGGACCAGGCAGAACCAGAACCCGACTCAACACAGGGGTGCAGAACCTCTTTCAGCCCAAGAGCAAAAGTCAGTTTTGGAGAAGCTTGGTGGCTGCATTCCAGTGGTGGTGGTGGGGCTAAAGGAAAGGGGGCAGGACCGAAGGCAAAAATGCCAGCATACTTTAGCCTGAAGTGCTTCTTGCCAGCAAGAGGCATTTCAACCTTTTAGAATGGGGATAAAACCATGCAAAAGCCAGGAGATTACCAAACTGTAAGCGGTCAGGGGAAGGAGGGTGGGGTCAGGGCCAAGTGCATATCCATCTAGGGAACCCCAGAGGGACAGATTTGACCCCCAGGCAGGCCAGCTGGTCCAACACCCTGTATGTAGATGTAAGCAACCCAGAGCAGAAGTGGTAGTAGTAGTGTCAGGAATTGATCATGTTCCCCAGAAAGCAGGGGGGTTGTGGATGTTTCCTACCTTTTGTTGGCATCTTACAATTTCCAGTTTTAGTTTAATTTTAGTTGTATGGTTTTAAATTCATTCAAGAAAGGAGCGTACTCTTGAGCCATTTCAAATTCTTCAGTTTTCTCTTGATAACAAATAGATAAGGCTTATATGGAGCAATTGACCGAACTCACAAGACTGATACTTACGCTACCAGAAGTAAGAGCTATCTTCTCAAAGGCGCATGTTGATGAGTCAGTCTACAAACAAGATTCTAAGGATGCTATTTTTCAGTTTATTAAGGTACAGCATTTCTTAAAATACCAGTTTTGAAAGGAGGTGGGGAGCAGCCTGAAGAAATACTTGTTGTTATTTCAGCCTGATATTAAATAAGGACCATTCCTCATCTTTCTTTATTTCTATCCACATTTTCCATTTTCTCAGGCCATTGGAAAAAACTACAGTGGGCTTCAGACTTTAGCTGAAAAATCAGCCATGGTGACAAAAGCACTAGAATACATTGGTGATGTATTGAAATATGTCAAACCGTACTTGATGAAGAAAGGTCCTGCGGAAGGATTCCATCTCACCTATAGGATTATAGGTAATTATAGCCAGTGTTCACCTTCACGCTTTAATAAATAATTATATATAGTAAAGAAATAACCAATGGGGAGTTGTTTTTAAAAGATATTTTTTCTTCTGTTACAATTGTTTGGCGTAGAAGTATGAGAAATCCAATAAAAAAATGAGTTGGGGGGCAGTGGGGGGGAGGAAACTGCCTTAGAAGGCATTTCAGGACATTAAGTCTTGTGTGAGCTGTTTCCATTGCTGTACTTGAAGCAACATCATCCTTTTCCTTGGATGGCTAATTGAGGAACTGTGATCCAAGTAGCAGATTCCCTGATGTGAAAACAAAGGGGTTAAATGCAACGTCACACTACAGGAAATCTGTTGGCAGAGCAGCAGTTTCTTCTTCGTGGTCTCTGTGCATCACACACTATGGGCTCGCGCTGGCGCTGAGCCTCGTTTCGGAAACTTCTATAGCCTAGACTTTTTTGGCGGGAACCCCTCCCCCCACCATCCTATCGCGCATGCTCGGGGGTCCCACTTACCTCAGTTCTTTTTCGACCGCTGTGCTGCTTGCCTCGTGGAAGACTTCTCTCCATCTTGAATCGTTCATATTTGACTTTTCGTCACCCCTAGCTTAGACTTTCCTCCTTTCTCTTCCTTTCGTCTTTCTTCTTTCTAAAAAAAAAAAAAAGTTAAAATAGTTATAATAGCGTAGATAGTTATTCCCAGTTTCACCCTCCTCCGGGGGCCCTGCTTTCCTGCTTTTGACGGCCATGGCGCAGACGGCCCTATTTAAGACTTGTTCTTCCTGCCGCGCCAAATTGACTTTATCGGACGATCACTCCCAGTGCCTCCTGTGTCTCGGCGAGGCACACGTCGTAGATGCCTGTGCCCATTACAGGAGTTTCTCTCAGCAGACCCGAAAAAATAGGGCTGACAGGCTGTAAGCTCTTCTTTGGAAGAAGGCTCTCGAAGCGGTGGACGCCCCCATACCAACACTGGCTGCGTCGGCTTCTGTTGCGGCCCCTGCCTCGGCGGAGAGGCCTAAGGCTCGCCCTGCTGAGTCTCCCCCAGCAATCGAAGGGGTGAAGGCAAAAAGGCCCAAAAAGGCTCGCCCTCAGGAAGAGGGGCATCGAAAGAAGCAGGGGAAGGCGAAGCATACAAAGCCGCCAAAAGAGCAGCCGAGAACGGCTCCTGTTTCATTGGCCCCGCTGCCGCAGGGCTCAGCGTCGGTACCAATGAGGTCACCGGTACCGATGGGCCACTCGCTACCGTCCCCACCGGCATCGATCTCCATACCGCCCACGAAACCAGCACGCCCTTCGTTGCCAGTCTTCTCAGTACCGAAACCTCACCGACTGACGTCGGAGCCGAAAGGTCCTTCAGTACTGCGCCGCCACCAATCATCGAGATCGCCGAGGCAGGAAGGGATCCTTGCGTCACCCTCCCGCTCCCGGACGGGATCGAGGCATGCCTCACCCCGGTCGGTATCTTCGCTCTGCTCGGTACCGAGGGACGCGCCTGTTGAATCCAGGTACCGCTTAAGCTCACCCACTCCATCTCAGGACTGGGAATGTTTTTCAGAGCATTCCGCTCAATCCTGGGCGTCTCGGTCAAGTCAGGGCGGAGGCGATCGCTCTCAACAGTCGTACTTGTTCGACCCCTATATGGGGAAAAGGCTGAGGACCGCAGGGGACTTCATCCCACCGCTTCCACCGCACCAAACTCTTTCAACTAGTATTGCAGCGCTTCCTCCGGAGTCCTCCGTACCGATGCCTCCTCCACAAGATCGTCTGGTTGACGTTCCTACCCCCGTGTCGCCACAGTCTGCCGAAGACTATGCGTCCGACTCCTCATCGTCGGAAGATGCCCCACCATCGGTACCGTCTCCGGAAGACACAGTCGGTACCGGAGCGCGAACTTCCCCATCTTCCGAAGTGGGCAGTTTCACCGAACAGGGGATACGGATGGCGGAGTCTTTGGGGGTTGAGCTCAAGCAACCCACAGAAGCATCGGTAGACTCAATCTACGACGTAATGTACCCGGATGTCCAGGCATCACCGGCATTGCCGTTCATACCGACCTTGTTGCTGACTGCCCAGGAATCTTGGAAAAACCCAGCAACCATGGGCACGGTTTCTAAGCAACTGGACTCGCTATATAAAATTCAAGAGAAAGATGTTGGTTTCCTATTCACACATCCGAAGCCTAACTCAGTTATTGTGGAATCAGCACAGGGCAGGACTTCCAAATCACATTCCGCCCCGACTGATAGGGAAGGTCGCAAGCTTGACTCTTTCGGCCGTAGAATTTACACTTCCTCGGCCCTATCAATGAAGGTGTCCAATTACCAGGCCATGATGGCGAGATACCACCTCTTCCTATGGGACAAAATTGCATAGTTGCATGCACACCTCCCAGAGGAGATTAGGCAGGCTGCCCAGATCTTTCAGAATGAGGCTATGGCCCTGGCAAAACAGGAACTGACAACAGCCAGACATCAGATAGACTGTGTGTCTAAAACAATGATCGGTGCCATTGCTCTTCGCCACCATGCGTGGCTACGCTCATCTAATTTGCCACAGGAGTCGAAAGCGAGAATTGAAGATCTCCTGTTCGATGGGGAGGGGCTGTTTCACAGTACCACTGACACTACCATGGACACCATACAAAAAGCGAAGACTACGGCGAAAAAGATGGGTTTCTACCCCACCGCAGCTACCTACCCTTACAGATCTCGGCGCAGGGGGCGCCAGCAGTCCTACCCGCCACGTCAGTTTCCTGGTCGCCAGCATCAGCAACGCTTCCAGGCGTCATCGCAGCCTCCCTTTCCTCTGAAAAAAGGCTACCAGCAAGGCCGCTTTAGACAGAATCGGGCCAGACAGGACACGTCCCAGAAGCAGCGCCTTTGACTCGGCCCACGCCGCCCATTCACAACCGACTTTCACTCACCATCTCCGAAAGTTTCACACAGCTTGGGCGAGCATTACCTCAGACAAATGGGTCTTAAACATAGTTCGGTACGGCTACCAGATAGAATTCATCTATCCTCCCCCGACCGGCTCTATCAAGCGCACAAAACCTTCGGAGACTCTGCGTCAGGAGGTGGCCACCCTCCTTCTCAAAGGAGCCATTGTCCCAGTCAACAACACGACCTTACAGGCCGGCTTCTACTCCTGCTACTTTACAGTTCCAAAGCGGAACGGGGGCCTTCGCCCCATCATGGACCTAAGAGCCCTCAACGAGTTCATCCCTACCAAAAAGTTTCGCATGGTCACACTGGCAATGATCCTCCCCTTGCTCAGACACAATCAGTGGTTCACGCTCATAGACTTAAAGGATGCGTATTTTCATATCGCCATCCGCAGGGCACACCAGCGTTTCCTCAGGTTCATGATCGGCCAGAACGTCTATCAATTTACCGTCCTCCCCTTTGGCCTCAAAACAGCGCCCAGAGTGTTTACAAAATGTATGGCAGTGGTGTGTGCCTTTCTACGGACGTCCGGGGTAGACCTATACCCTTACCTGGACGATTGGCTAATAGTCTCCCCTTCACATCTCAAGGCATTGCAGGATGTTTCCACCACGACGGCCCTCCTTCGGAGACTGGGCCTAGTAATCAATCAAGAAAAAACAATATTTACACCTACACAAACTATCCAGTTTATTGGAGTTCGTCTGCATTCCACTCTTGCAAGGGCTTTTCTCCCGGAGAAACGCGTGAGCGCAATACATCACCTCTCCATCCGTCTCCTCAACTCCACGAGGGTACCAGCCCTCCTCGTACAGAGGTTACTGGGCCTCATGGCCTCGTCGGTGTATGTCATACAATGGGCGCACCTACAGATGAGACCTCTCCAGCAGTTCCTCTTGGCCAATTGCAACCCGTGCATGACTTCAAACTCGGTGAGACTCACTCTCCCTCGCTCACTATGCCCGACATTCAGTTGGTGGATGACGCCCGGGAACCTAAGCATGGGCCTGCCATTTGTGGAACCAGAACCTACCCGAACGCTCACATCAGACGCCTCGTTAATGGGATGGGGCGCCCACTGCGATCAACTAGCAATCCAAGGGAAGTGGTCGGCCCAGGAGCAGACTTTTCACATAAACATCCTCGAACTGTTGGCCGTACAGAAAGCCCTCCGCGCCTTCAAGACGCATCTCCAGGGCCATCACATCAGGATGGTCTCCGACAACACGACAGTGGTCTGGTACCTCAACAAGGAGGGAGGTACTCGGTCACCAGACCTTCTTCATCTGATGTTAAAAAAATTTCACTGGGCAATCAGTCACCATATGTTCCTCTCAGCAATCCACATAGCGAGCACGGACAATGTCCAAGCGGACGCCCTCAGCCGTCAATTCCGCAAAACCCACGAGTGGGCCTTATCCCCCTACGCTCTAGGCATCCTATTCGCCAAGTGGGGAACGCCAGTCATCGACTTATTCGCCACCACGGACAATGCCGTTTGCCCCACGTTTTGCTTGAGGGCCGGGATAGGCGATCGCTCCCTAGGGGACGCCTTCAACACACTCTGGGGGAGAGGCCTGGCTTATGCCTTCCCTCCTTTTCCATTAGTAGCCAAAGTAGTCGCCACTCTATCCCGGGGTCGGACGAGCGCCGTACTGATAACTCCTTGGTGGCTGTGTCAAGCGTGGTTCACCCCACTGCTCCGGTTGTCCGCAGGAGAGTACTTTCGGCTACCACTAGTTCCAGACCTAATCTCCAGGGAACGGGGCTTAATTCTACACCCGGACTTACCTCAACTGAAACTCGCGGCCTGGAGGATCCGTCGTTATGGTGAGACGTAGCTCTTCCGCCCCCTGTAGCAGCTATCTTGCTGGAGGCCAGAAAGCCGTCTACAAGGGCATCCTATGATAGGAAATGGGGCAGGTTCTACACTTTTGTATCCGACAAGGGACTCAACCCCGCAACTTGCGGGATTGCTGACATTTTGGTTTTCTTGCATTCCCTTCACGAAACGGGCCTAAAGCCTACCTCTATCAAGGTCTACCTGGCTGCGATTTCAACTCGTCATGACCTCATACAAGGGTTCTCTGTCTTCACCCATCCCTTGTCAAAACGATTTCTCAGAGGTCTGTGTAACTTACGCCCTCCACTACGTTCTGTGGTACCTCAGTGGAGTTTGTCAGTAGTCCTCGCGGCCCTGACGCATAAGTCCTTCGAACAGCTGGCTACTGTCTCCACCAGGCTCTTGACTCTTAAGGTAGCCTTCCTGGTCGCCATAACATCAGCGAGGAGAGGCTCAGAATTGTGCGCCCTGATGGTTGACCCTCCTTACACCCAGTTCTTTCCTGATAAGGTTGTTCTCAGACCCGGCCCCTCATTCCGGCCTAAGGTCATCTCCGGCTTCCACGTCAACCAGAGTATTGTCCTACCTACCTTCTTTCACGCATCATCGGACCCGTTAAGCGCTAAACTCCATTCGCTCGACTACTAGTTATCGGAAATCCGACCGCCTCTTCGTCTGCTATGGAGGCAAGACTAAAGGCCAGTCGGTTTCCCCTCAGAAACTTGCCAAATGGATTGTACAGACGATCACCTTGGCTTATCAGCTGGCAGGCAAAGAACCGCCAGAAGGTCTGAGAGCGCACTCC
This sequence comes from Anniella stebbinsi, assembly GCA_029215795.1. NCBI lineage: Eukaryota > Metazoa > Chordata > Lepidosauria > Squamata > Anniellidae > Anniella > Anniella stebbinsi. The sequence goes on along the minus strand of JARDYH010000003.1, from coordinate 168,649,505 downwards.
ACAAGAGCCCTCTCCACTTCCACAGCCTGGGATCGTGGGATCGCAATCCCTGAATTGTGTAGAGCAGCCACATGGTCTAATGTATCAACCTTTGTGCCGCATTACAGGCTGGATGTTCGGGCCAGAGCGGACTCCTCCTTTGGCTGGGCTGTCTTGTCCTTAGTACTTCAGTAACCAACTAGCGAGTCTACCCTCCTCCGGTAAGTGGTTTGCTGATTACTCGCCCATAGTGTGTGATGCACAGAGACCACGAAGAAGAAATGGTTACTTACCTGTAACCGTAGTTCTTCGAGTGGTCATCTGTGCATTCACACAACCCACCCACCGTCCCCACTAGACCTCGCTATGGCCTGGTCCAAGTATCTATCGCCATGCATGCAGACTCCACTAGGTATATTTTTGTTATTGGCACACTTATCTCGTTTGCGAGGCAATTCGTTCTCATAGAACTGAGGTAAGCGGGAACCCTGAGCATGTGCGATAGGACGGTGGGGGGGAGGGGTTCCCGCCAAAAAAGTCTAGGCTATAGAAGTTTCCGAAACGAGGCTTGGCGCCGGCGCGAGCCCATAGTGTGTGAATGCACAGATGACCACTCGAAGAACTACGGTTACAGGTAAGCAACCTTCATTTTCCCCTCCTTCCGCCTCCTGCAGCCGTCTGCACTGCCAGAAAATCTGCTCTGGAGGGTTTTGAGGGGCTAAATGGGGAGAGGAAATTGTGCCCCCTCCCAGTCGCACTGATAGAACTGCTTCTGCCAACAGAATTACGTGTCTGGATACAACTTACTGTTTTAATTAGGGAAGAGGTATGGGGAAGCCATGACTGCTTACATTTATGCTATGACAGAAGTATAGAATAAATGTAGAAAGAAGAGGACAGGTATTTCTCGTTCCCTTCACCTCCCCCAGCCTGCTACCTCTATCTCAAACCCATTCAAGTGTGCAACACTGTTATGCTTCCACATGTATTTGCTTAACATCCATGTATTTACATACAGACAAACACAAACATACAAAGCCTCACACACACTTAACTGCATCCCCATGAGCATTGACAAAATCATATATGCACACAATTGCAAATGCCTATAAGGCGTTAACAATGCTACATCAGCACATAGCATTATTTCCAGGGGCATTCCTGGCTCCATTTTCAATGTGCTCAATAGCCGTACTCCCAGACGCTCACTTAAACCACAGTTTTACTTTTAAAGATAAATAAAAGCTTGGACCATTTCATAATTTAAACTGTAAGCACTTCAGCCCCTTTAATTTTAACCTCCTCTTCCCCCCCCCCCCCCAAAAATCTCTGTTCCCGATTTTTGGGAGTGTTTTTTGCTCTTCCCCAATAACTCTCTGAGTGTGACAAAAATTGAGGTGGTGCTAGAAGTTTTTGGATAAACCCCAGTAAATAGATCTTTGAAACATCAACTTCCTGAAAACAAATAGCCGTGGAGGAGTGGCTTAAAAATGGTACTATGTCCCCCTTGCTGCCTCCATGGCATGGTAGTCCTAGGGCAGCATATAGTAACCATTAATCAAAAGACGTAGCAATATAAGTTAAATATTGAGTGTACAGGACCAGTACTTCCCCTAGCACTGTTGCTTTGATCCAAATCAGAAATCCTTACACCTGTTTTGAAGGTCTTTTATCATTGTTATTGTAAATTTTGAGATCTGATCACAGTCTCCCTCATCATTTCCGGGTTTAGACCAGACTTCACAGCTCTCATTTTACTGTACCGTAAATGGGCCTTCACTGTCCCCACGTTGGCTAAGTGGGCTACATGGAAATATGACAACTTAGTTGCTATAGTTACCGGTAGAAAATCCAACCCAGCGGAATGCCTGTTATGTTCTCTCTCCCCCCCCCCCCCCCCCCCCGGTTCCTTCTTTTTGCAGTGTTGTCTTTTGGATTTCTTGGTTTTTATTCTACAGGATGCCTGGTGAAGTCCTGGGCACCCATATTGGCTACTTCCAAAGCACAACCACTCTTGTTCCGCATAATAGATTGCTTGCTTTTGCCACACACTGTGTTCCAGCAAGACAAAAAGCTGCCTGCAGCGATGTTATCTGCCATTCGAGATAATCTTCCTCTTTTTCTTCAGGTGTGTGTCTGTGTCTCTATATCTCTATTGTGTGTGTGTGTGTGTGTGTGTGTGCGCGCATGCGCACGCAGCAAAACAGACATAATAGTGATGCGTATGTATATTATCGATAGATATAGATAGGTACTAATGAACAAAGTGTACCTTTGTGAAACTAATGACTGGCAGTGGAGGGGTTGTTTGTTTGTTTGTTTACATATTTTCAAGTAGTTAATCTTAATTGTCCCATTAATGGATCACAGCTCTGTGGATGTTGATGGTTGTTCAAGCACCTGTTATAGATACATGTGCTTCCCTAAAGCATTTTACAAGCTAAAACGGCATTCCTGATGCCTGGTAATCATTCGTGGTATATAAAGGTTGACACCTAATTAAATTGTTTTGGAACTTTGCTTAAGGGAATCATGAGATAAAGCAAAAGTATTTTCTTCACTTGTGGAGAATGAGATTACAGTACTAGTTATAATTTTATACTGTACACTGTATAGCATAAAATTATTTTTAAAATTGCACAAAATGGATTGAGATACAAGGAAACAATGTAAAATAAATCATTATCAAATCCATAGTTAAAAATTAAAAGTAATTATGATTAATATATTTTCATCACCTTAATATATTTTCATTACCTTAGCTATCTGCATTATAATCTGTTAAAAGTTTTGCTTACAAAGAGCTGCTATCTTGTAAAGAGGTACTTATAAGAATTTAGGTTTTTTTAAAAATGGGGTTTCCCTTTCAAAGAAGAGTCAAGTGTCTGTCTGTAACGAATTTCCTTTTGTGATAAAACAATAAAATAAGTAGTGACTCAAATACTTGATAATCCCTGCTTTTACAAATATATTTAGGGTTAATATAAGAGGTTTTCTCTCTAAAATGGCAGTTAGCAACTCCTGTAGCCTGGCTAGTATTTATTCTTGGGAGTTTATCTGGCAAAGTTAAGTAGGATTTGCATCCATATGAATATTTATTTTATTTATGATTTATTACCTATATTTATATACTGCCTTAGTTGCTAAAAATACATCAAGATAGTGGCCAGCAATAAAACCTTAAAACGGTAAAAACTAAGAACGTTAAAAACATTAAAAACATCACAACTGCATATTTTAAAAGGCTAAATGGAAAAGATATGTCTTCACACCTTTCTGAAGCCAAGAGACTGCGGACCAGTTGTAGTTCTTGAGGGAGTGCATTCCACAGTTTGGGAGCAACACAGGAGAAAGTACTCTCATGTGAGACCAACAAACAGGCCTCTCTGGTAATGGTGTCCTCAAGAGGGCCTCTCTTGCAGATCTTAATACCTGGACAGGTTCATAATGGGATAAGCGCTTCCTTAGATAGCCAGGTCCTGAGCCTTTTAGGGCTTTAAAGGTTAAAATCAACACCTTGAATTGAGCCCAGAAAACAACTGACAACAGGTCATTCAAGACAGATTTTAAATATGGTTCTGATACCATCCACTGATTAACAGCCTCACTGCTGCAATTTATCCCAATTGAAGCTTCCAGACTGCTGTCATGAGTAGCCCTTCATAGAGTCTGTTGCAGTAGTCTAAACATGATATAACCAAAGTATGAATAACTGGATACCTGAATACCTAAATTTAGCAAACCAAGCAATACTGAATATTCAGTTACCAATCCCAATTCTTTCTCTCTTGAAATATATCTTCAGCCCTTAATTTAAATGCATCTCTTGTAGGGCAATTCCAAGGAAAAATCAAACTCATAAATTATCTCTTCCTAGTTGGCATATCAGGAGAGCCCTGAGCTGTTCTTTTGTTCCCTCACACACATTTTTTGGAAATCTATCTTCTGTTATTTGCTTAATATTCTTCCAATAATTAAATATTCTAAACACTGTCCTGGACTATATTGGGAGCAGACCTACCTCCAGTCCCAACCCCCAAATGGCAGCACCTTTGGGTATGTCTAATATCACCCCTAAACTCTATTCTCTATACACTTCAGCCTCCAAGGGCTTCAGTATGGTGGAGATCTGACAGATTTCATAAACTCTCTAGTACATCAATACTTTCTGAGATGCCCTGGCTAGTTTCAGTTTTATTGAACAGACGTGATATTTCTACACTCCAGAAGCAGAACAAACAAGGCCCATATATATATATGTACGTAACTTAATTTGCTTGACCATTTATCCATCAATATATAAATATTGAACAAAGTTCATTATTTTTGCTGTAGAATGATCAATTTCATATGGTTCTATTTACAATAAATATTTAATGTCATACACATCCTACTGAGAGTTAAGAATTACTGTTTAAGACATTACAACCATGTCATCCATGTATAATAAATAGTATAGAAATTTGTCCTATCCAGTCACTGTACTAAGAATATCATTTATAAAGAAAAAATAAATAAATGTGACACCAAAATGCATCCCTGCTCAGCTCCTTGGGTTGCAAGTACACTTTTGGTGAGACGTCCATCAGGAGAAATACAGATCCTAAGCTTGGTGTCTGTATATAAAACAGCTGGGCATCGATATGGGCCAACTTACCCCAAATCACTTACCTATCAAAAGCAGCCATATGCAAGTGGTGCGACAAAATAGTATTATGAACGCAGTGATATTTTGAATAATACAAGATGTTAGTTCTGATCTGTGATAAACCATGCCCATTACGTTTTTAAATACGTCTTGAGTTCCTGTCAAGTAGCCTTCCCCAACCTGGGACCATCCCTGACCATTTGCCCTCCATTGTAGACTTTCTTTCTTTTAACCACCACCCCGTGTGTGTGTGTGTGTGTGTGTAAACCATGGGGATAGGGACCTTAAATACCCCCTTCCCAGAGTGCAATGATCCCAATCCAAATCAGGGCTGTATGTGCCTTCACTGAAGAAAATAACCAATTTGAAGAACATTCATTTTGGCTCTGAGATTCCCAAATGATGGGTCATAGAATTCTTGTTGATGGGCTGTAGGGAGAGTGTATTTGAGGTTTTTTTTTACGTCTAACCAAATCTGTTGGGTCAGTAATTATACTTTACCAGAAGGGAAATGGGCAGTTCTCATAATTCGGTGAGAAACTTATGCAGAAGTACAGTTTTGCAAAGAAGTTCACTAAGCTTATTGGCCTGCTTTGCTCACACACATCAGCTTTAGTCATTTGTGGTGGTACGTCAGTGTCATGATTACCTGGAGACCACTGTTACTGCAAGTGGCTGTTTACAAGCCTGTACTACCCTATATTGCAGCTAACATACAATGGCTAATTAATCTTTATTTCGAAATATAAATTCTGAGCAGATTTGCATACTCTAAAAACGTACATGTCTGGCAGATTATTAGCTCATCAAAAAAGGGTCTGACACAAACTGGCCTTTTTCAAAACTAGCAGGGTTGCCATTCGAAGTACAGTGGACAATGGCTGCCTTGAGATGGCAGGTTTAGGGTGTTGTAGCTTCACAATGCTATCTGCATTCTTACAACTCATTTTTTTCCATTTTCATATCTGATGTATCATTGCAAACATATAAATAATTTCAGTGTTACTGGATTTCTGCAGCTATACTGAATTAAAGAGAACATTTCATCCATTTGTAAGAGCTTTCTTCTGCTAATCCTTGTCCCTGCTAAGAGGTTTTTCCCCCTTTGTTATTGATGCTTGACCATTTTGCTAGTGTGAATTCCAAGTAAGAGTCTTCATGAATTCTCCAGTAATGACCCCTTATAACAGGAGGCTCATGATTTACCTCCGTTCCTGTCAATCTCAGGAAGCGCTCTCAACAAAATCTGTTTATACAGATAGAGGGAAAAGATGCATAGAACAAACAAGAAGTCACGAACAGAAAACTGTCTTAACTGTAGCTAAAAAAAAAAAGAAAGAAAAGCAAAACACCACCAGAGGTTCATGTAAAATGAGAGGCCCAAAAATGAATACTGAAAAGGTAACCTGGATATGGAACAAATGCTTTATCGGGGTGTTGAGATGTATCTATAATGATATAATAACTTTAGAAAAAGGAACATTTTTACTTTGACATAGCTAGTCAAAGGGTGCCTTTTTTCATGTGTGTTGGAATTTTACAATAAAGGATTCTTGAATTGCAGTTTTAAACATTATGGATTGAATTGAAGGATCCGTGATGTCCCCTCAATCTGCAGATGTCTGCAGCCTGTTCCACACCATTCCAAAGATCGCCACCACCCCATCCCTCAGATTCAACTTTTGGGGTGATGCTGGTGACAGCATTGAGGAAGAGGGGATGAGAAAGCCCCATTCCACAAGCCAAACAATACTCCCTGGTTCTTAAAATCCAAACTACAGAATATTGGGGTTCTTTACAAAAGGTTTCCTGACATAAGATACGTCTTGATTTCAGGATTTGAAGAATAAACATGAACAGCTAGAAACTACATATTAGAAACATAATTTATCTAAAGTCAGCGATGGATTACTATCAACAAAGAATGGAATAGGAGGGTGCTTTTTTAAAAAACGGGCCACAGTATATTCGCAGGATTGAATGTTTTATTTCTTGTTACCAATATAATTTTCATCTCAGTGAGAGTTTGATTTCTTTTTGTTTGTGTGTGTGTGTGTGTGTGTGTGTGTGTGTGTGTTGGTGAAGTCTAGGAATTATTTATACACAATTTGCCTTGCTGTAGTTACATAAGTGTATTACCTTGTCACACACATGCAAATCAGATATTTTACATTGTGACAAAAACATGCTGTTATACATTTGTTAATCATATTTCTGTGCTTACTTAAAGGTAATCTGTCTTCTGTTTACCTTTACAAGGTTTAAAAATATTCTGTCCTTCTTACATTTTTTTAAAAAACCAAAAACTTCTTAGGGCACAATCCTATGTGGATTGCCAGCAGCCACCAGACTTGGAGGCTGCCAAATGTCTAAGGCAGGGCCTGCGTGCTCTATCTGCCCTACATTTCTGCTACATGGGCAATTTTGCCCGTCTAGCAGCAACACTTTGAGGGGGAGAGAAGGAGGGTGCGGGTTATAGAATACGTCGTATCACTTCCACCCCAGGCTCCTCCCCTCCCCTCTCCACCCCTGGGAATGCCCCCTTTTCTCCATCTCTGTACTCCTTTTTTGGAGCATGGAAAAGTAGCTGGTGTTCTCTCCACACCATCTGGGTGGGGAGTGCAGTTTCCTGGGCTTAGAAGTCAGAGCCAGGAAATGGAGCTATCCTGTGGCTTTGCAGGCACTGTTTAGGGGGCATAGGATCGCTCTCTTAATGTGTTTTGGAAATTAATGACACTTTTAATAGTGCAGTAATGCTGAAAGCCATGCTTGCCGTGACATAGCCACAACATTCACAGTTTCACAAGACCTTCAAAAATGTTGGCATTAAGATTTATTTTTGTTTTAAGGTTGATAATTGTACATTTCTTATTTCATTCATTTCTCTATGTGATTTTTCTGTCGTAGGGCTTGTCCTTTATATGTTGCCAATCTCAGACTCAAGTTGTCTATTTGAACCAGTTGCTAGGGAATGTTATTCAGCAATATTTTGGGCGCTTCCTTCCTTCATCACCTTTGACTTCTCGAGCTGGACAGCATCCCATTTTGCTGGCAATATGCAGTTCCACCACCACTCCAGGAGCCTTACATCTACGTAAGACTATTATGCAAGTCATTAGGTAATGTCCCCAAAAGAAGGAAAGAAATGCTTTTACATTTCAATTCTCTACAGGTGAAACATTGGAGGGAGACCTTATGTTACTTTTACAGTAGACAGATGGATGAAGTTTCACTCAAGGGCACATCCCTTTTGTTAGACACTGGGATACTAATTATGTCAGGAAAACAATTTGATAGAGATGATGCCATTGAAATACAGCATGTGAATTTAAAAAACTATGTGGGTGGAAGCTAAAATAGAGGTATTATATGTATTTCTAGTCTGCTTTCAGGGTGGAACAATAAAAGGTTAATAAAACATGCTTCAATAAAATATATTAAAATAGAGATTGCCAGTTTAGGTCATTCAAAACTAAACTTACCAATAAAAATGACAGTCCCAACTTAAGGGGAAGTCAGCAAAAAGAGGTTGGTCTTCAGAGCAGATAACGTTATTTTATTCATTCATTTTATATTTGTATTACTTCATTTCTATCCCGCTTTTTTCTTCTTGCAAGGAACCCAAGGCAGCTTACGTGTTGCTCCTCTTCCTCCTCTCCATTTCATCCTCACAACAATCCTGTGAGGTAGATTAGGCTGAGAATCAATGACTGTCCCAAAGTCACCCAGTGAGCCTCATGGCCAAGTGGGGACTAGAACCCGGATCTCCTAAGTCCCAGTGCAACACTCTAAGCTTTCCACCACATTGGCTGTCGTTGTAGATGTATTGCATTTGAAAAGGAAGCAAATTAGAAAAAATTGCCATACATCTGTATGTGTAACATCACTTCTTTCTAAGGAATATGAGAAAGACACTACTAATTTACTATTGCACTCTTTCTGGGGATTTTTTTCCAGCAAGGATTTCCTACAGTTCAGAAGTCATGCCCCTCCTTCTCATCTGGCATCAACGCTAGCTTTCATTTCTGAAGCATTTCAGAGAACCAAGTCCACTGAAATATATGATGTTGAGGTGCTTCTCCCTTCTGTGTTGAAATCCCTTTTGTTGGTTAAAGAACCACAAGGTGAGCTTGCGAACTACTTTTTTAAAAATACTCCTTTAGAGAACTCTCTGGGGTGTTCATCCCTCAACAACCCAGAGTTCCAGGTTTGGATATCACACTCACTCCTGCTGCCTTTCTGACAACCCACAGTTTGTTAACCATGGGTTGTTGGTGACATGTGAACAAGGTCATTAGCTTGCCTACAGGCTAACAACAGCTGGGCTTTCTTTGACTAGAAAATAGTGCTTAGGAATTGGCCAGTGATACTATAAGACTTCAGTTGGTCTAATTGTCACTCAGAAAGCAAAAGGCCCTTGTAGCAGTCTGTAGGCAAGAGGCCAAATGTTGGAGGAGAAAAGGTGCCAGCAGCACACTGGCCTTGGTAGTCAGCCCTGGACTAGACTACGACCGAGCTTCCTGTCTGGTGACAGCTATTCAGTCTTTCTATTAGGTCGCAATGATTTGATCATTTTATTCATATATCGTTCATAAGAGCATTTATAAGTACTCCAGAATGTTCAAACTACTTCACATAATGATTTTAAAACTTCATATTATTGGGTAGTGTGGGGATTAAAGATAGGGTCTTGCCTAAGCTTAAGGTGAGTGCAGGGCAGAAGTGAGATTTGAACTGGCGATTTCAAGGCCCACACTTTTAACCACTGTACCTATCACTTTAACCACTGTACTTATCAACTCACATGAGGTGTCCTATAGTCTGGGATTCCATAAAGCAAAAAATGTAAAGAAAATGTGTCTAACAAGTCAGTCATACACCTTCAAGATCAGGATTAAAGGCCACAGAGTTCAACAAGGCTTACTCCCAAGTAACATGTGCATAAGATTGCAGGCTAAACCTTACTATTATTAGTTGCCATTTATTATGTTGCTTTATAAGGCACTTCCCCTGTAAGCCTTTTTGCATCAGGTTAAGTTTATGCCATTCAACACCTCCACACACAGACCCTGCCTGGCCTCCACACAAACATATATATAGAATTCCTAGAGCCATTTTGCACATGGTCTGTTCAAAGTCTCTATTTGTCTCTCACAGTTAAAAAATGGTCTGCAGAGATTCTGCAGTGTGTGGTAGAAGGCTGCCAAGTAGGGTCAGGAGAAGAGCTTCGCACCCAGCTGACTTCTGTGTTTAGGTAAGTAGAAAACTGGCCAGTTGGCATTGGAACAACTGCAAGGCATTTGACAGAAAGCATGTTCTTCTAAGCAACTAATTATCCCTAACGTAATGTGATGTTGATTGTTTATAGTGCTTCCATTCTTGGCAACTTGGCTTATGTGGATTGGCTGACAAAAAAGAAAACGATCTAGAAGGAAGCACATGCATCCCCCCCCCCCCCCCCCGGTGGATTTTTAAATGATATTTTAAAGAGAACACATTGCAGTCATAAAAAAAGGAGAATCATAAGTGAAATGTTAGTTTAATGTTTTAGGCTGAATTACATAGTGCCTTGTGAAATCATTGTGTGGTGCATTTCTCCATCCGTGCTCCATCACTGATGTTATTTGATCATCACCAGTGCTATTATGATGAACATTTAAAACTGGCAGGGAGTGGAAAAGGAAAATTTGAGACCTTAAGAATTAGATAGATTTTCTAAGAGCCAAGGTTCAGAACTATTTCCTTTCACACGTAAATAGCACATGGTCACCCCTAAGACCTGGCTACTGGAATGTCACACCTTTAAGCCATTTGCAGAACTAGATTGCTGACCAGATGTGAATGCATCATTGTGTGATGGGGTGGTCCTTGAAGGAGGCAATGGTGCAACCACTCCTGGAAAAACCTTGTCTTGAGCCAGAGAAATATGCTAACTATTGTCCAGTTCCGAACACCCCATTTTTGAGTAAGATGTAATCCATAACATGGATTATTATTATGTTGTGTGGGGAGTACCCCCTAGATAAACAACTGCCGGGTTGATTATTACCCCACCATTGACTATCATGTTGTCTGAATGCAGCCACAGATTTAGTTGTATGGGTACTATGGCAAAGTCATACAAGAGCAATGGAAAGGATCCAGTCAAAGGGAATGCTAGGGATGGGGTAGTTTAGCTTTTGGGGCTATGGTCCAGAGTCCAATCTGGTTTCCAAAAGTGCTGTAACTACGTAATTTAAGATGTGAATTCAGAATTAGCCAATGCTAGAAAGACTCTCACGGTGAAGTGGACAGTTACAATATTTCTTTTGAATGTAGAATTAATTCTTTTTCAAATTCTTATATGATTAAAGGTCAGCCAACATAATAGCTTTTAAAATGAAGAAATGGTTAATGCTTTGGCAAGATAATTTCATTTAGAACTGCCACAACACATTCAATAAGTATCCAGACTGTTTGGTTTTGCTTTGAAATCCACATTCTCTAGGATTAGCATTGAGCAGGGCATGTTTACATGACTCTAGACATGATTTCATCAGCTTGCCCTAATGGCACTGAGGGATACGATTTGGATTTTTAGTTGACTTACGGTATCAACAGTGGATCAAGAAAGGGCTTTTCCATCACAGTTCTAAACTGACTAGTGCAAACTATGGTTTAGCATCATGTCTGAGTTGACTCACTTTCTTCAGTGCACACTGTATTGAAGAAATTTGTATGTATACTAGCTGAATTTGTGGTTAGGCTTTATATATTTTTTAAGTGTCTCTATATATTCCTTTCTTTCTCTCTCCAGATCTGATCCCGTGATACTAGTATTTGTGTACTCTCCTGGACTCTTCCTCAAATATAAAAGCACATCTTTCTTTGGTAGAGCTTGTTTTTCTGAGAACCAATTTTTGTACCTTGCACTAAATGCCCTGGTTTCTCCCTTCAGGCAGTTTATCCAAGATTACACTACTGTATATGATAATCAAGTTTACAGCATCTTGGAAGCAGTAGCCGCCCTGGACCAGTCTCTAGTTATCAGCCTGATTCCTGCTATGACAGAGGCCCTGAGGAATTCAGAGTACAAACAAGGTCTCGGCAGAAACACTGTGCAAAGGTATGTTTGAGGATTACTCTTGCTTTTGGGTGCTGAATAGAAGTTCACTCCCTTTTCAAAAAATGCATATTTAAACTACAGCATAGATTTCTTTCAAGCAGGGTTTATCCAGAGTTAATTTCACTTAGAGTTTAACAGATATTGATTAGTTTTATGGGTTTCCCCCCTATATTTTGTTAGTTGCTCTGCATATCCGTGTGTATACACTATTAAGATGCTGTCAGATGGTTGTTTCATAAGATTTGGCTCCTACAACAAACATGTGCCTGAAGTTTGAAGCACTTGCTATACTCAGGAATCTCAGGATGCATTTGAAAAAGCAGGCTCTCAGAAATAAAAGAAAATGAAACTGTATAATTTCTGCTCACAAATACTTCCTATGAGAAGGTGGCTTATATTAAGCTCCTAGCTCCCGCAGTTCTACCATTTTAAACGTTTCAAAGCTGACTTTTTTTTAAAGCTATGGGAGTACATACAGAAGCCAGTTAGTTATTGTAACAATTAAGGACTTCCCTTCATTATGTTTTGTCAGAGTCCAATGCTTAAGGTCAAAGAAATTGATATGGACATGAGATAGATGCACAATTCATGACTTCTAGATAAAGATACTCTGACTACCCCTCCTGTATATTTTTCTCTTTAATTGTAAATTTGCACACAGGCTTGATCCAGCCAGGGAGATCAGTTAATGCAACAGATCCTCATTTGTACTGTAATATTCTTCTGGGCCCCATTGATATATGTGTGCTATTATTTTATATAAAGCATTTTAATCCTACTCCACTGCCAAAAAGCCTCCTGGAGTGGGTTACAGATTTAAAAATCTTAAAGAACACAACATACAAGGAAAAAGGAATAGGGAGTGAAGAGGAAAAAATGCCTCTTTCAGCAGGGCTGGTTGGAATAGCCCTGCTTCCCCCTCTCATCTCTCTCATTATAGCCTGCTAGAATGGCTGATAGATACATTTAGTGCAGATGGAAATACACATTCCACCCAAGATGCAGTAGTAAGGTGCAACATGTGTGTGACTGAAGTTAAATTGCAGCAATGGAGTATAATTTTTAAAACTAGCTCTATTGTCTTCTCAAGCATGCCCAGAAGTGCTGGGTTATGGCTAGACTTTCTGCTCTATGACACAGTGCATTCCAAGACTTTAGGAACATAGGAAGCTGCCTTACAGTGAGTCAGACCCTTGATCTATCTAGCCTGATATTTGTCAACACTGAGTAGCAGCGGCTTTCCGGGGTTTCAGGCAGGAGATCTTCCAGTACTACCTGGAGATGTCAGGGATTGAACCTGGAAACTTTTATATATAAAGCCTGTGCTCTTATAATTGAGCTACGGTCCCTCAAGCTTCCACAGTGGTTCTAGGGTTGGGCCTGGTTTAATCTTGGCTCAGTTTAAGCCTTGTTCCTATATCCTTCAAGCTTGTGAATGCTTCATTTCTTTTTTTATTATTATTTGGTAGATTTTTATAGTACCCAACTGGAGGTTTACAATCTTACTTTTACTCCACTGTTTCTTTATGGAGTCAAAAGATTTATTCTGTGTTTTAGGATACCCTGTACACAAAACATAAATATCTTTATTGTAGAATTTAAAATAGGGGATGAGAGAGATACACACACGTGCAACAAAATAGCATTGTGAAGTGCTTTAGATGGAAATACTATAACTGATGACCAGGTAGTAAAAGTAGTGAGCTTGAATACCATATTGGCATTTTTTTTTAAGTGGCCATTTTGAAGTAATCCTCAATTTCTAGCCGCTGTTTTATAAATTAAATAAGACCAAATAAATAATTTCCCTGATGCGGTTCCCAGTAAACAGTGCAAAGTAGGAGATGAGAGAAAATTATGTTCTGCTTCTTTATCAATTTACCTTAAATAGCCTAAGAATGACATGACTGATTCGTAAGCTCCATGACACTGGTTTTAATTAAAGTGTTATATTCTTTTGTTTTTTCCCCTTCTTAACAGAGAAGCCTATAAAAGACTCTTATCTCAGCTCACAGAGGTTGGACAAATGGAGATACGGAAACTGGAAAATGAGACCCATTAGCAGTGTGTTGATTGGTATTTTCTACGCTGCCATTTCATGGAATGCCAGTCCGTTATGCAGAGTGCAGATTTCTGGCCTACAGGTGCATAGTTCTTCCGCTTAGCTTTAAAATGAATGAACTGCCCTTCAACAGCTTTAGATTTAACGTTTCAATACTGCAAGCACCATGGGAAAAGTAGCACGGATTTTCCTCTTTCAAATGACAACGGTGAGCCATTGAATCCTGTTAGAGACTATGAGAAGAAAATGCCAAGTATAGGAAACTTGATGACTTTTATACTATTGTTGATATATATATATATATATATATATCGTTTTAAAAAAGACAAAGGGAAGCAGGAAAGGTAATCTTTAACAGTAAAGGGTTGTTTTTTCCTGCTCTAATGAATCAATACGCTTTGGCTGTCAGGCTTTTCATTCTGACACCGTGAGTGATGCTTTTGCACGCAAGAACTTCATATGAGCTTGGTGACCGCAAGGGGTTCAGTCTAAACAAGGCCAGGGTTAGGTCAGGATGCTTGAGCCACCTTATGTTAACAGAAGAGTTTGTGTACTCATTGCCTGGAACAGTGACAGCTGTCCCAGCATTGTCCCTGTATTAAAAATGTGTAGATGTGTACTACAGAATTCAACCTCTAACCCCCTCTCTGTTGTCCTTGTACGGTTTTGCTGCTGGTGTGAACAATGATCCTGTCCTTGAATAACAAGAACTGATTCAGTTCAGTTATAAGAACTGCTGCCTAGGTCACTCTACTCATGTCATCTATTCCTTTTTTTATTTTTTTTAAGTTCCCCACTCCAGCCCTATGCATCTTCTCTTATCAATGTAAAGATCTCTGGCAAGTCTAACCAATTTCTAAGACGGGAGAAGAAATGCAGGTGCAAAGATCGTAATTCAGATCTCTCCTTAATTATTATTTTTTTTACATCACATATCATTACATTTTGTCTTTGGTAAATTGGATTTGTTAGATATTTCAGGATGTTTATGATACTTTATTCCTCCAGTTCTGAGCCCTATCATAATTCTCCCTGTAATTTTCAAATTTATTTGATGTATGGAATTCATACTTCCATTAAATTATACAATCTTAGCAACATGCGAGTAATCATTTGAATTGCAGTAGTGAGTTGTATGGACTTGGTGGCAAAACCAGCGAAACAAACTGTAACTTTTCAGAGTTAATGATGAGAGACTGTTTTTTTGTGTCTATCAATTACTGCCATGGAAACTTCCCTATAATCTTGTTCAGAGCCTTTCTGCATTGTTATAGTATTCTTATGTAAAGGTAGCAGATTATCTCTTCCCTAAATCAACTATCATTACTTCAGATAATACAGTAACTAAAAGCCTCTTTTAGGCTACTTAATAGTGTAGAGCATGGATGTTCTTTTCATTATGAAAGTGACTTATTGAACCTGCTTTGTAGCTTTTTGGAATCTCCTACACCTGGGAGGAGTTTTATTCATCTCAAAAAGCCTCCATTTCTAAAAGGTTTTCTTAAAAAGCCTCTTCAAGTGAGATGCCTTCAAAATTTGCGTCTTTACCATTCAGTAGATAAGGGAAACAGAAGTCTGTCTTTAGCATTAACTTCTTGAGAGTGAAGCCTTTGACTTTTAAGAGAAGAGAAGTATATATTGTAGCAAATTATTTAACTGAACTGAGTAGGTTTTATTTCAAGCATAATTAATACTGAACTGGGATTTTTAAAAGTATAAAACAAAGCTTTCTACAAAAGTATTATGGCTCTCAGTTATGAAAAATGACTTCTTCATATTTGCAGTTAAGCAGTCAGTTCAAAGATGTATTAACAAAGAGCCTTTTCACATTATATTATATGCAAATTGTTGTTGTGGAAATAAGTAACAGATACAACTAATGATATTGCAAAGGCAGTTTATAAAGTCTTGCACTGGCTGATTATCAAGAGAACCCCCTGAAAGAATGTAGAAAATTTTAATCATATAGCCTGCTCAAAATGGTGGAAAATGTACTGCATTGATTTCTGTGTATATATAACATAGATCATACTCATGTAGGAATCTAAAGGCTATCAATCGTTGCTAGTCATGATGGCTCTATTACCTCCATTATCAGAGGCAGTGTTTCTGTATCCCAGTTGTTGGGGAACATGAGTGGAAAGATGCTGTTTCACTTGTGTCCTGCTTACGAGCTTCCCACAGACAGCTTGTTGGCTACTCTGTGAACAGAATGCTGAACTAGGTAGCCCTTTGGTCTGATTAAGCATGGCTGTAATTATGTTGTTTATGCTCATTTTAATAGTTTTGTTTTTTAGTTTTTTAAAATAAATACCTTTATACAACTTAGGGAACTTACTTCCAAGCAAAAGTGTTTGATATTTGACAGAAGTGTGTAATTCTGATTATTGTACAGAGATCATAAGATCTGGTGATTGACTTCAGTGTGACCATTCCACAGTGACTGGTTTGATTGTAAACTAAATCCTTTTATTGTGATTTGCTTCTTACCCTTTATTATTAATAGGTTTGGCTTCAAAAGGTGCAACAGCTGGCACTGTAATCACATCAAACTAAGTCAAGAAACACAGCTATAGATGATGGCCAAGAGAGTCCAGTGTGAATATATTACAGTCTTGTTCTTTCCTATGAAAGGGAGAATGTTCCACATTGCAGTGGGGAATTGGTATACAGAACAATTCTCTTCATAGAAGAGAATGGGAAGTGCCTGCATGTGTTCCTAAATATACTATGGGAGGGAGTTCTATTGGATTACCAGCACTTTCTGTGTATCTGTAGATGAATTGCTATTTAGGTTGTGAATCAATAATGTTTGACCCCAGTTAGTGACTTAATGTAACATCTGCACTCAACTTGGCAATTCAGAATTAGCAGATAAGTCACTATGCACAAACTATTGTAGTGGGTGAAGGAGATGGAATACCACCTTATTTAGGAGTGGCTTTGCTCCTGTGTTATATGATTCGTGTGGAAGCCTGGGCCTCTGAAACAATTGCAGGAGGGCTGTGTAAGCCCAGCACAAGTAGATACTCCCACAGTGGATGGTATGCATTAGGCTCAGGCAAATTGTGCTACCCCTCAGCCCTTTCTAATCCATCACTCCTGTGGAATCAGCTCTTTAATGTGTGATAATCAAATCCTCCTCACAGTACACGTGCACGCATGCAGTAAAGCTGCAGAAATTTGGGGGTGAGGTGAGGCAGTATCTGGTAGGTCTGTTTGACATCACCCCATTTTTCTGCAAGGCTCTCCTGCACGTGGTAGAGTCCAGTTTCCATCCTCAGCAGTTAACATGCTGTTTGACAAGTTAAGAAACAGGATCTTATACACTAAACATCTGCTCAAGAGATTCTTGGGACCATTTCTGTGATTTATTACAAGTTTTTTTATTTAATTTTCCTCTAAAATGCAGCGGAATGGTGCCCTTTTTTGTATTTTCAGTTACCGCTATTACAATGTAGATATGCCTGGTAGGCTTTTCTTTTTCTGTTCCTAGATTTTGTATGATTTTTTTTTCGATGCAATATGTTTCAATGTGTTTCTGACCCAGGTTCCTCTTGCAAACTGAAAGAAACTGGTCGCCTCTGATATACTTTCACTTCAGCATAGGGGAAGAAATATTCAGGGCATGCAGAAATTGCTGACAATTTCTTGAGAACCATCAAAGGAGAAAAAAGGGAGGAGGGAATGTTGGAAATTCATACTAGTTGCCAGCATTCACAATTATATGCAAGTCCATTTTGTGAAATTTTAGGGGTGGGAGTTATTGTTGGAAAGATGAAGATGTGTTTTTAAATTACACGAGTTTCATTTCAAATTAAGGCATGAGGCAGTTTCCTTATTACAAAAGCTTCTAAGACCCAGTGGGTGGGAAATGTTCCTTTACAATAGAATAAAACAATGTATTTTTTAAAGAATCTAAATGGCATTTGCCAGTTTTTCTTCCTGGCAAGTTATCATAGATACAATATACCTATCTAAATGGAACAGCTCATCGAGAAAACAGATCCTGCATGTTGTACTCAGAAACTTCATCTTGTTTAGTTTAATTGGATATATTTGGGTGTCTTAAGAGACAAGTATTTCAAATATTAACTACGACAGGCATTAAAATAGCCAAGAAGCAAATTCACTCTTCTAACAGCTTCAGGTGCTCAATCAGATGTATGTACCAAAGGCATTTTACGACATTTGAGTGACTTTGATAATTGAGTCTTACTCCTCTCATGCAGTGTATATATCCTAGGCATCAATAGACAGATTGTAAAATTGTAAATTTCACTGTATGTTTATTGCAGCATCTACTCCTTGGGCTTTCTATGATGCTGTTTTGCTGTTGCCTTCCTTTATTTTATTTTGGTGGAGAAATAAGTCTATGTCTGGTTGGCCAAAAAGGCAGATTGATTTCCTCAAATTGAAGGTGTATCTACTTCATCAAACTCAAACTAGAAAATCAAAAATTGCAAAACAACAGAGTAAGTTAGAGCTATAAACATGTGAAGCTCATCATCCTATGTTCAAGATTGCAATGCTGGAAGTTTTAGGTAGGCCTATGATGTATCATTAAGAAAATGGTATTCAGTTTCTTTAATCTCTCAAGGGAAGTCAAACAAAGCATATGAGCAATTAGGTCGAGAAGTCTAAGATTCCTTTGACTGGACCTTGCAGATCTTCCCAGAGGACAGGTGCTTCGTTGGAAAACCAGAAGTGGGTGCAGAAATATTTTCTCAAGTATCATTCAAAACACGCTTTAGGAGAAACTAACTGCGCGGTGTTTAGGCCTGCTAGAATGCTACAAATTGTCAGTGTCAAGAAGGATATTTTTTGCAAGTATGGAGGCAGTTGCATTATAGGTGCAGATCTACATGGCATAACTCATATGTATGGCTCACTGTGAAGAAAAGTAGATAACCTCCAAGTGCCCTGTTTGTGTGATATAGGGGGTCTGGAATAGTTAAAATATAGAGATTTATTTCTGTAAAAACATGCTATAAATACAATAATTAAACATCTTGTAAGTTTTTTATTGTAAATTATACATAGGTGTGTATGTATATGCATGTATATACTCTCTCACACACACATACACACATGCCTGTAATACAGAATGGAGGCACATTTGTGATAAATCCTGCTGATGCTGCCAGTGTCTTGGAGCTTATAGTTCCATGTTGGACAAAATAAAACTGCTCTCTAGTTATTGTTAATGAGTTGACTAGCGTCAATTTTGATTTGAAAAATATGAAGAAAGTTGCACAATTTAATAAAACAACATAATTTGGACATAAGGATGGCCTATATAGAGGAAACAAACATTAAATGATAGGCCATGGGAATTGGGTTTTTTTCTAATTGTTTCATTAGACCTGTACAATAATAACTGCAGAAATCTTACTTCCTCACCTCTAGCACCTTGCTTCTCAAATATTTATACCCTCCCATAGACACTTGTGAGCTTGTGAGAAGGGTTTGCCTATTTTTTGCCATTGAGGGTAAGGCCATCAGTGGCTACTAGTCCTGATGACTATATGCTACCTCAAGTATCAGAATCAGTATGTCTATGGATACAAGCTGCTGGGGAACACAAATGGGAAGGTGGTGTTGCCCTCATGCCCTACTTGTGGGCTTCCCACAGGCAGCTGGTTGGCCCCTGTGTGAACCGAATGCTGCAATAGATGGACTCTTGGCAGCATGGCTCTTCTTATGTTGGTTTATACGGTATCTCTAGACATCTTTGACTTCCCAGTCATAGTTGTTCCTTAAACGGGGGCAGCGGCTGGGGGAGGGGGGGGAAGGAGGAAAGTGTTTCAGGTGAATGGGGAGTGCCGTCAGTGGTAGAGCACATGGTTTACATGAAGAAGGTAACAAGTTCATTCAGGGATCAGCAGCAAAAGACTCTGCTCTGCATGAGACCCTAGAGAGCTGCTGCTGCTCGCTACCAGTCACAGCAGATGCTTATCAGCAGTAGTCTTACCTGGTGTAAAACAGCTTCCTCTCTAAAATGGAGATGAAAGAGGTATCCTGCTTCTCAGCAAACTTCTGTATAAAGGCTTTGGGAAGAGGGAAAGGGAGGTCTTTCATTTAGCGCAACACTCATTTTTCTGACTTGATCACCTGTCGGTTAGACAAATGTAAGAAGCTAATACAGGCTGCAGTGTTACTGTTTATATTTCTTGGCATTTGTTTCATGTGCTTTCAATTGTACACTAAATGCATGAATGTATTATTAGCTTGGTTACGGAGTACAAACTCTTGCAACAGTGGGATTCCATAGCTCCACTGTCAATGGGGCCAATGCCCAACCGTTCTTCCATTTAGGAGCATTTCTTGGTGTAGCTTTGCTGTAGCTTGAATTGTTTGCTTTTGGTTTCAGTGGCTCTACTTGACTAGTCCATTGCAATAAGCAGCAGTGAGACTCCCAAGTCATAGGAACCCAACACCAATGTGCACAGTGGATGAAAAGACTATCTTCAATGTTTTTTCCACTGAAAAATCAAGAAGTGTTTCATAAACTTCTAATTGTAAGTGCTCAAGATAATAACAAAGGCTGGTAGAAATCAATTCAAAGTTGTCTCAAGCCAGATGCTCGACATACCATTTTAAATTACTCTTCAGGGAAAACCTGGAATAGACAACAATCAGCTTTACTACTTCAAAGCAACAGTCTTCCCCTAAATAAGCTTTTGCCATTTTGTTCTTTAAAATAACATTTTAATCTTTAAATTTCAGAGTGGTGTTTCAACATGAATTTATTTTCTCCTTACAGCTTTTGCCAAATGAAGATATTGAAAATAAGCAATCCACTTACCCCAAAGTGTCTGCTAAATATCATAGTTTCAAAAAGCCACTTTTGATCAGTATTAAGACATAAGAACTCAAGATAATTAACAAACTGCACTATGTCTAAGTAACAACTCCTGTTCTAATTCTAGAGGGAACAATCTTGAACACTACAGCCAGGCTTTACAATGACATCTAACTTGCCTGCCCCATTCCTCCCTGCTCTATGTGTCACTTTCTTTCTGATGATTGTGCCACATCTCTGCCATTTTTGTAGCTGAAAGTATTACAGTTACATGACATTTTGTCCAGCCTTTAGCTCCCTCCTGTCCATGAGGCAAAGATGAGAAACAACCAATAGTTCGGAGGTTAAGAGCATCTTTGCAGATGAGAAATGCTGAAAATACACAGCAGTTATGCTTTCAAGGTTTTCCTAACACCAAGGACAAGAACCTAAAATAAGCCCTTTTCAAGGCTTATGCAAGGCAAGCTCACTGCAGTTGTAGTCCACATTTTGAGAACTTCTGTTTTAAATCTAAGGTAGAATCCCTTTATTTTCTTTGCACATGTCTAATTAAAGTGATGTTGTTGTTGTTGTTGTTTGTTCCCTTGACTGTATCTAATGCTAGAAGCAACAACCTGTGGAAATGAAACTAAGTTTAGGATACTTTCAACAAAGATTTTAAATTGCATATGTAGTATTATATTGTTCTTATTAATTGACCACTTTCTTTTTTGCAATGCGCTTCTGGAAAACAAAAGATATAGCAGATCCCTTATGAGCAAGAGGCCATATAAACTGCATAAAATGTTCCTAGAATACTTATATGGAAAAACAGGCAATGATGCCCCATCCTGCTTGAAAGTAGGAAATGAGTTTGTTTAATTCTGGCCCCTTTTGTGTGTGCTTTCCCCCTTTTTGGCTTCTGCTGCCCAACACAGGGAACCATTTCAATGGCTCTTCATTTTGGTTGATTCAAAGATGAAGTCAGGATGAATGAGGAAGCTTATTCTCTTGTCAGTCCAGCTTCTTTTCTCACAGAGCGCCTATTTTGTGATGAGGCATTTGCAAAGGCTGCAAGTTTGGGCACGTGGAGTAGGGAGCAGGAAGAAAGCAGGCCGCTATCCCATTAGAAGCAAAAGGCAAGGTGGGCCCATAGAAAACTTCTTCTTTTCCTTCCCTACTAGCATCTAGCACCTGTAAGAGTCAAAAAAAGAGGTGGGTACGACCATGACATGTTATCAGGAGCAGACTTGAGCAGCACTTGTGGTTAATACCAACTCGAAGGCAGTTATGTATTGTGGATCAACCAATTTACCTATTATATGCAAGAAAAGTTACATGTAGCCTTGTATCCTTAAATTAGCAGTAAAATAGTGAAAACCATTGGTGTCTATCCACCATCAATAGAACGGATTTGTCAGGATTGAACCCAGGCCTTCTGTTTTAGTTTTGGACGCTGATGCAGATTCAGAGTTAGAACAAGACCAGCAGAGACAGGATGTGAGGGAGAAAATTCCCCAGGAGCCAGCGAAGAACCTTCCTAGGGGCTTATCAAGTGGGAGGGCTGGGCTCAGAGATCGTCTTCCCCCGCTCCCCGTGGAAACCCAGGCTATGTCAGATGCCAGAGCTCACCACCAAGTTAGGTGGAAGGCATCACACCAGACTGGCTCCCGGGCAGATTGGGTCAGGAGGCAGGAGCTCAGTAAAAGGCTGTGGAGCATGACAGGAAACCCCTCTGGACTTTGAAAAGCAACTGACTTGTTTCAGTTGTTCTCATACCAAAAAGATTTACTTTGCAAATTAGGCCTGGAAGACAACTCAAAGTTTTGCAGTCATTTCAGAGGTGCTATTAGCTGAATAAAGAGTTTGTGGATTGCAGAGCAAATTTCTGCTGCCCCACTACTCAGCAGGAAGGTGTAGCATCCGTGACAGGATTCTCTTGCTCTCTGTGCACACCCAAGTTCTGCTTTGAGGGCTCTCTGGAGCAGAGTTTGGAGATATACGGAGGCAGGGAGAAGAGGTAAAGCTAGTGGGATTACAGAACTGTACATAGATTGGCCCACTATGATTGAACTAGTGCCCTGCTTTGGACCTAGGCATTGTCTACACCTGCAGCACAGTAAAGTGGCAGAATGTACTGGACCACTTCAAACTACAAGAGTAAGGGGGATTCACATTTTCAGTGCACCCTTAAAAACACCTTTGGGGTGGGAATACAATGGGAAACAGGCTGGGTTAGAATCTCCCTGGTTTGCTTGTTTTCTAGAAATGCAGAGAAGTAATTGGGTGTTACTTAAAAACATGGAGCATATTCAAAATTGTATCTCCTTATTTGTACAATACAGCTCACTGTGTTACCTATTCTGCTATAAACCTCATTTAGGGCTTCCTACAATAAATACCCTTAAAGGTTAGATATAGTCTGCTAAATGATTCACAGTAAACAGAGGCTAAATAGTCTTCCCTGAAAGAGAAGCAATATTAAAAAAACAAGCAAATCTGAAAATGGAGATGTTAATGGCATTGCATAGACACTGCGCATAATCCAATGTGGCGCTTACGCTGCCGGTTCCTTGACACTCCACCAATTCCACATTTCAAGTGGGACCCACTACTTGCAGAACAAAGATTTAGCGCTTCCAGGGAAACGAGCAAAACTCATTTCTGGAATGCTTTGTCAATCAAGCAATGAGCATTTCCACTCGCTTAAGGGCTTCCTCTGGAAAGTGCTAAACCTCTGTTGCGCAAGCAGGGGGTCCCATTCACACAGCAGAATCAGTAGGAGCCATCACTTGAACAACAGAATCAGAGGGCAGAGACATTAAGTGTCCCATTGGATTCTGCCCATCCTTAGTGCCAGAGCAGGAAACCCAAAAACAACTCCGCTTTTTTTTTAGTAGTAATTCACACAGCCTGGTGCTGATCGGATTACTCCAATGATTGTTTCATGTGGGAAAATGCCCCCTTAAAGACAGGCACCAAATTTAGTACGCTGATGACACCCAAATATATTTATGCCTTTGACAACAGTGTCAGCTAAGGATAGTGTGTCTCCTCTGAATGAATGCTTGGAGGTGGTAATGGGCTGGATGAGGAAAAACAAACTGAAGATGAACCCAGACAAAACGGAGGTGCTTACTGTCAAGGGCCTCAACCTGGGGTTGGAGGTGTGTCAACCAGTTCTGGATGGGGCTACACTCCCCCTGAAAGGCTGTGTTCACAGCTTAGGGGTGCTCCTGGATCAATTGCTCCAAATGACATCTCAGATAGATGTGACGGCCAGGAGTGCCTACTATCAGCTTCGGCTGATACGCCAGCTGTGCCCCTTTTTAGAGTTGGAAGACCTAAAGTCAGTAGTGCACGCACTGGTAACGTCAAGGCTTGACTTCTGCAACGCGCTATACATAGGGCTACCTCTGTGCCTAGTCCAGAAACTTCAACTAGTTCAAAATATGGCAGCCAGGTTGGTCACTGGTACACCTAGGGGTGACCATATCACACCAGCTTTAAAATCTCTCCACTGGCTGCCAATTAGTTTCTGGGTGAAGTACAAAGTGTTGGTCATTACCTTTAAAGCTCTACATGGTTTGGGCCCAGATTACCTGCGGGATCGCCTTCCCCATACATTCTGCCCCGCACACTCAGATCCTCTGGGAAAAATTTACTACAGTCAACAAAAAGTAGGCTGACAACCATTACCCAGAGGACCTTTTCTTCTACCGCTCCCAGATTGTGGAATGACCTGTCGGGAGAGATCTGCCAACTCACCAGTCTTCAAGAATTTAAAAGAGCTATAAAGACTGATCTCTTCCAGCAGGCCTACCCAGATGAATTTTAAGTGTTTTATTGGTGTTTTAATTATGTATTGGTTTTATGTGCTTTTAATCAATTTTGTGTATTTTATGTTTGATGATGTTCCCCGCCTCGATCCGGAGGGAGAGGCGGGTAATACAATTATTATTATTATTATTAATAATAATAATAATAATAATAATATTTGCATTCACAGGAAATAGTTATATTGTATACTTAATACATTGGTTTGGATTCTGTGCCTGGGAAGGAGTGGACAGTGTAAACAGTAGGCTTAGGAGTTGACTATCTAGAAACAATCATTATGACATGACTTAAGGGGACTGAAGTTCAGTGCAAATCATCACTCAAACAATTTGTTTATCCAAAGTGGTGTGTAATATACGTGATATGATTACTGGAAAAGACAAAAACTCCCAAAGCTTACTCATTTTAAAAAAGAAAACAAACACAGACATTAGGGTTCAAAAATGAGAAAGACACTGCCAAGGACGGACGGGCCATTAAGCTTCTGGAGACAGTGCAAAAAGTAATCTTTAGGTCTCAGATTCAGGGAAGCTACAGTGTATTTAAATACCGAGTTGGATCTTCAGATCCTGTGATCAGATCCTGGGACCCACTGCTGGAAAGGGGAGGTAAATTTTTCCCATTCCCCCTCTGTACCACCATGGACTTTGAAAATCTGCATTGGCGGAACCTCTGGAACAGTGCAGAATGTAGTGCAGGGAAGAAGGAGAATCGGCAGAAGTCTCCCACACACTCATCCACACACACCCATTTCCTGAAGGCACTTCCAACCCGATGCATGGAGGGGATTGGACATAAGCAGTAAAATATCTAACGGCAAAGCTGTGATCTAATTGAGAGAGTGTCAGGGACAACAACAAGATTTGCATTTATTGCTGAACGCAAAATCATAGCAAATCCCTTTGTAGAAGCCACCACCTGGCTCTGACATTAAATACTAATCACTTTGGTTTTCTGTAACTTGCTGGCTCCAATACATAGGGGAAAACAATAATTTAAAAGGTGCCCTCCTTAACTTATTTTGCATCTGTAGCAAAAAAGAACCAGATTAAGCTCCGTCAGATGAGCGTTTTAATGCACGCTTGTTACTGGGCAGTCACGGCTTTTCGCACGATGTCGCCTGCCTCCCACATGCCTCCCACCCCTTCTAGCCTTCATGCCACAAAAAAACACCCCAGCAGGAGAAGCAGCACGATCAAAACGGCCCACTGAATGGGCCACGTGCACATTGTTTACTTCCTCTTTCAACAGAGGAAGAAATGAGGGACAAACGTGCGGGCAGAGAAGCAACGGTAAGTAAACGCAATTTTCCCCTGTGTGATGACGCTTTTTGTCCTTTCAAAATCACAGGAAAACAGTGTAAAGCAAACTTCCTATTACAGGGCACAGCTTTGAGGATTCAGTTTAAGCAAAATGAGTACGGGTCACAGTCTAAAGTCATGCTGAACAATGAAGTACCTATAACAAAGTAATATTGTAGTAATCTAAACATGCATTGAAGGAATGTGAATGGGTGCTAAAAAGCACATTGCAATATACCTGTCAAAGTTTTTATCAGGACTCATCACTGATTCTTCCTTGTTGGTCTCCTACAGTTTTAGCGTAACCACACTAAATACGTGTTCAGCAGTGTCAATAAAAAAAGAAACTAGACACAGCTGTCCTGTTGTGCAGGCTGCAGAATTTGCAAACACATTTTATATTTACCTTGAAAACATACTATATGGTGGCTAACTGAGGAGTCTTAACAGTTTACTTAAATGTGTTCTATTTCCTGCATACATTTTCTTTAAAGCTGAAGTCAACTCTGGCTGTTCTTTCCCATCCAAAAGATGTCTTGCTTGAATAGCAGTTCTGTAAAAGGTAACTTTGGAAAGACTTCAAAAAGGGACCCTAAATCACTCACCTGGATACAGGCCGAAGGTTCATTTGTCCAAATTGAGTAGCCGCCAACTAAATATATCCTGCCATTGTGAACAGCAACTCCAGATTCATTTTGACCTAAAGTGGAAAAACAAGACCAACAAAGTATGGCCTGTGTAACCTTTCTTTACAACTGAAAATCAAAACTTCTTTACTGTGATAGCATGGAAAAATTAAAAGGATTGGAGTAGGGTAGGCCTGCAGGAAAATTTGACCCACCAATTATGTATCGTGGCCACACATAGTTTTATAGTCCCCCACAACAAAAAGGCTTACCAAGCCGCTTCTACAGGGACACAAATCTTCAAGCCTGGGGGCCAAGCCTGGGATTTCCCAGATGACTTCCCCCTTCCCTAGAGTCCCTCCCCTTCCCCTTGACCACCAATCATTTGGTGGTTCCCTTTTGTGCAGTTTTACCTCATTCTAAAAGGTTGAAATAGCAGTAAGAGCTTTAAGCTAAAATATGCTGATATTTTGGGGGCTCCATTGGAATGTGCCGTCCCCCCAAGCTTCTCTGAAATGGAATTCAGTCTTCAAGCTCAAAAGAGTATTAAAACCCTTGCCCTGGTAGGTTATCATATATAGCTTGGTGAGTTAGAAATTGTCTATGCCTGAGATTGGTAACCTCACTTCACTAATTTAATTATATGGAATTGGAAGAGTTTTTCCTTGCATTCCAGGGTAGCTGACATTGGGCCCCTGCTGGGCAGTTGTCAGGAATTCCATGAAACGAAATGTGTTTTAGATCCATTGCGGATCAATGAAATCCAGGAAGCAAGCTCAAACCAACTAAATGAATGAGCTTTTTTTTTAAAAGCAAGACGATTTGTCTTGCTCCTTTGTTTCAGGAACCACACACTTCTAAACTACTTGCCTGTCAACATACTGAAGCTGCAGCGTGTCCATTGGTCAGTGTCAATATTGTAGGAGTCTATGTGGCGGACGAGAATCCTGTCATTGTTATAATCCAGGTCATTGCCACCTAAAACATACAGCTTCCTTTGAACAGCAGCCATGGAATGGTAGACTCTCCTCTGCAACATGGGGCTGCGACTAAGCCACTTATTCTGCAAATGTAGACAAGAGAGCACTTGGTCTCATTAATTTCTACATATATAGAAAAATGTATGACTTGAAACACATATCATCCAAATACACATCCATAAAACCACATCAAAATATCATTTAAAAATATGTCAGTGTCTGCCTTTGCATTTATCACTGAACCACTAAAATTGACCAAACTAATGAAATGCTGTCCAAGATTTGCCTGAGCAAAAACGTCTTTGCCGTCCTTTCATTATTTCTTAATGTGTTCCACCACTTAGGTAAGTAAAAGTGATATTTTAGTCAGTCCTAAGATGGAGCCTATCTTTGTGCTATTTGAGGAATGGAGAGTGACGAGCATGAAACGGGAAGTTGGAAAACAACTGCTCCATGTAGCCCCCATAATGTATAGCTATCCATTATACTGTGTAGTATTTGGCTAGGAGGAATTAATATTTGCATTAACACTCCAGTCCCTTGACACAGAACTATAGACACCATCTGCTTTGCAAAGCCTGCCTGCATCCCCTGATTATATCTTCGCTTCCTCCACAGCAGTGACTGCCAGGTAAGCCGCCAAGCACTGCAAAGGCAAAGAAACAGAGGGGCCTGGTGGGGTCATTCCTAATAAGCCAGTGTGTGAATACTAATCAGCAGTGGAGAAGCAGAGGTCACCCTAGCCTGCCTGTTGGCAGGTAGCTATGTGCTCGGTGGCAGATGGTAGGTATTATCAGCGCTCCACAAAGGCCTAGTGCAGAAACCGGCACTAGCACCAAATGATAGAGTTATTGAGATTCTGTGCAAGACGCAAGCAGATGTGAGGTTCTGCCAGTGCCCACCGTATACAATATGCCAGCAGAATTTTTAAAAAGAGCATGTGTGTAAAAACACGAAGCAGACCTCATTGTAAGAATCCTAACACATACTCTCAGCCTTTTTAACAGTTTGTGGGTTGGGCTTTGGCCGAACAGTAACGAAAGTATGCGGCGGGCCAAGATGCTGGAGGATCCTGCCTCTGAGCCTTGACGGCAGCAAAATATGACATGCATGTAAAATGGGGCCCTTCACAAATGTAAGGCGTAAATATATGCGAGATATCACTTTATTCAGAGCAAGGCCAAAACTAATTGCTCTTGACAATCATTTGCATGCAAAAGAAATGTTCTGCTACACCCTTCAAATTGAGATGGGCTTGAACAGCTTCCACCTCCTTGCACTGATTATCTGTGGCTTCTAATTAAGTTAATACGTGTAAGGGGACTATAGCTCAGTGGCAGACTTGGCTTGCTTAAGGTATCCGTGTTTCAGCCTCAGGATTTCTAGTTGAGAAATCCAAAGAAGCTGGGCAGGGAAAGACTACAGTTACAACAACTGAACAATACAAACAAAAAAAGATCAAGGATGTGATCCTTACCCCACACAAGGGTACGGTACTTGCCGGCAGAGGGATGCCCAAAGGGGCCATTTCTGTCCTCAGAGCAACTTTTGTATCTTCGTCCAGCTATGCTCCATGCTATGGGCGTTATTAAAGAGCCAGAGCTGCTAGATGAGGATAGCAAAGACCTATAGAAGCTTTTTGTTTCATGTGTCCTGGTGAGCTGCTTTGATAGAACAGCAAGGAGGGGAAAACAAGTCTGGGTTCACATGTCACAACAACCCAGCAGCAGCTAGCCATGGTGGGTTGTCATGTCATCTGAACTTGGCATGTTCTCCACAGGATGGCTTGATTTACACAAACAAGCCATCCTGAGAACCCATGGCTTGTTGTAAGGTTGTTCATACCCAAGGTGGCTTGTTGTGTCATCTGAATCTGGAAGAGCAATTTTATAGTGGGTTGCCAGGATCAGTTACAGAGCCACTTGGCAAAAAAGCATGTGCCACTCTTCGAGATCTCTTCAATGCCGCCTCCAGTCTCCCTCGGCAGTGACTGCCCCTCTACTGATGACCAAATGGCACTTTGGAAGGACTATCACTTACAAAATAAAATAAAATGGTGCTTTGGTAATACACAAGTATGTTTGTAGTTTTTCATTATTTCACCATTCTTTCGCAAGGGCGCTATAGTGCACTTTTGCCTATCCAATCTGGGTAGTCTTGCTTGGTCAATTTCCTTATATGTTCAGCTATCAAAGGGAACACTAAAGCGGAGTAGGTAGCATACAAGGAAATTGACAAGCTGAGCAAAGGATCAGGAAAGAAATAACAGTAAGAAATTAGGGGAACAGTAAGAAATGCACCAAGATTGGGGGGGGGGGGAGAAACCAGAGTACATCCACCAAAAGTGGGGGATATCTCCTACTTGGCAATGTAATACTTTTGCTTTTAAGTATTGAACTGACATTTCTCAGTGTCCTCCACCTTTTCAGCCCTTCCTTGAGTCTACAGCTAGTCCAGAAAGGAGAGGTATTAACTCCTGCCTCCTTTTTGCAGCTATTTTTTGGTGCAGTCACTGCGTTTCTTCCTGTCAATTGGTCTAAGTGTCCCATTTTATCCAGCCACCCTCTAAAGTTTTTTTTTTAACTGTTGGAAATATTTGTGCAAGAGCTGAGAAGCACATAGAGGGGAAATCTACACCCCTGCAGTAGCTACTCTGGAAAGGAGGCACAAAAGGGGATGAGCCAATAACTACCCTTCCGGACTTGCTGGAGACTTGGGGATGTGTTGAATGGGAAGAAGATACTGACAAGTGGGAGATATTGTTCCTCCTGCCCTTTGGTGCACTTACTGTTTTCACAATTTCTCTCCATTTTGGTGCTTCTGAATTGTGCCACTGGGTCCCTCTTTTCTCTTACTATTATTTCTCCCCAGTCCTTTGCAATGGTGTGCAAATTAGCATGCAGCCTCATATTGTCAATTTCCTTGTATGCTAGTACTCCACTCAGGCACTCCCATTGACAGCTGCAACATACATGGACGTTGACCAGGCAAGACATATCAGATAGGTGAAAGTGCACTCTTGCGCTTTTGCAAAAGAATGGGGAAGGGGACAAGATGGGTTCTGCCGCAAAGGAGCCAGCTGGAGGACTAAGAGGGAAGGAGAGGGAGAACAAGTCATGGCAAGCATAATCGTGGCTTATTTGCAAAGTGGCTTAGCATGATGTGTAAATCTGCCCTGTCTCTACGTTGTGGAGAATACGTTGTGGAGAATCCTCCATGCAGGAGCTGCGAAGGCAAGTGAAAGGACTGTACTCCAGTTTATTCATACATGGCACCGTTGTGAATGAGATGCTTGAATAATTTGACTGTGTTTACTCATACAGTTTACATTTTCTTTGTGTAACTAAATATCTGTAGTATAAAAACTTACTTGGGTAGGATCATACACCATTAGCCTGTTTTGATATTGTGCTGTATTCGTTACTCCTCCTGTAACAAATGTTTACAGTGTTACATGAACATTAAACACAGTTGGGAGTGCACCTAGGCAAATTATTTACCATTAGTAAATATTTCTGCAAATGTTGCCATATTACATCTAGAATGGAATACGACTTCAGTTTAACTTTCCAGCTTTTGTATTCCTCTAGTGATGGGTTAACAATATATCCATGCCAAAGGACCAGTGGACCCAGAGACAGGCTGGATGAAGGAAGAGTAGAAATAGTTGGATCCATTGGCCATCCATCTGTGGAATGGAAACTGCTTGCAAAATTGGTTTCTTCTCCCTCCTACAAACACCACCCCACATGTGCCCAAATTGGGGCACATGCAGGTGATGCAGGTGGGGGGGAGAGCTAGGAGAAGTCCCATTGTGTGAACTGGACTCACACGATGCTGGATGCAACCTAATATTTTAAACTAAAATATTAAAATAACAATGAGTAAAATCCTATTACTTTTCTCTCCCAACCAAGGGGGCCTCTACCAAAATCCCTGCTATACCAGCCCTCTTTGAGAACGAGAATTGTACAAATCCCAGTGGTTCTTTTTGCAAGAGATGTTCCTGTTGGACTGGGTTCAATAAAACATTTCTACGAAAAGGTACAATGTGCATTTCTTTGTAACTGGGACACTCTTCCTCTGCAAGCTTAATTTTACACACATGCACGCTCCATACCTCTAAAATTGTTATTCTCTATGCATCATGCCCCTCTTTTTAAAAAAACTCATCTTAAATGAGATGCTATGGATTTGCATACAGATTTGACTACACAAAAATAGGAGTGGAATTAATAACCGTCCCTATATGTTTTAATCTGTCCCCCTACTTCACCCCCATTAGATCAAATACCCTTGCCTCTAGCAGAATTCCTGGCTTTGAAAGTCATCAAGCTGATTTGTCTGCTCTTAGGTTAGGCTGCCACATGCTGCTACAACTGCCCTCCTGCAATCACCACATTTGCAGTGAGAGATTCCATGCCTTCGCTGCCAACAAGTATATTTTTTAGAATGGCAGTTTTGATCTCACCTCCTCCTCCTCCTCCTCCTCCTCCTCCTCCTCCCTTCTCTTCCCCACTCCATCCTCCACCTTCTCCCCAGGGGGATAATATGCATCTTAACAGCTTTCTATAGATTCATCTGCTATTAACTATGCCATTTCCTATCAGCATCAATTTTCAAAACCAAGTTTATCCTAACTTTGAAGTGCTATAGTGAAAGTTTTTTTAAAAAAAACATCCTACCAAAATTCACATTTAACAAGCCCATAATGCCCCCTTGAGCGACCACTTTAAGACTATTCTAGGCAACAGAGGAATAGAAATAAAATGTCTCCAAAAAAAAGAAAAAGAAAAAATAGTGGAGAAATAAAAGTTTAAATGGTACAAAAAGTGATGTTTTGCGTCGTAAAATGGGACAATCAAAAAGGCAATTGCTTTAACTTCTCTGTGCTGCTTTCCAAAAGGATAAAAAGAATGATGATGCCAGGAGAAGAGACGATATCAGGATGCATTTAAAAATAAAGTCTATAATAGTCTTTTCGAAGCCAAGCAACCTGTAAATAGCTCATAGGCTTTCAAATGCAGCAAGAGAAAAATGTATCGGTAAATGATCATAAAATTTTTGGTTTGTTGATGGCTGGCTAAATTTATAGGATTACTAGGATAACTAATGCATTACATAAGATCTGCACCATGTTGGATCAGTGGCCCATCAGCCCAGTATCTTGTCTCTGATGCAGTAAAGCCCCTAACAGAGAATACTATTCCCTGGCATTCATTCCTAGCCGCTGGAAGCAGCATATTACACTGAGAACATTTCCTCTCTGTTCTTGACATTCCTTTGTTTAGACTGCCACTAGAACCTTAACTATAATTATTGGATTAGCATAAACAACCGGAAGCCAAGTATATTCAGACTGGGGAGAGAATAATTTTGCCTATTTTTAAATCGGACTTCTGTCAATTTCAATAAGTATCCTTTCGTTTATGCTTTCTGGAAATTTAAGCAACAGTTGTGAACAGTTGCCTAACCTTCTGTGAAAAGTGCACCAAACGTGTGATTTATTTATTTTTATTTAAAAACAAAATCAAAAATAGTTCATGGCACATTAATGCTAAAGGTTTGATTTGAGGTAAGTTGGGGGATTCAGTAAGAAATGTTCCCTACAACCTCAATGTGCATGGGTGGCCTCGTTGTTTTGGGGTTTTGTCATTTGTAGGCAGGGTTGTAGATAGATTTCTGTCATATTATATATGGTATAAGATAGGACCCCAAACCTAATTCAAGCCCTAGATCAAAAAGCTAAAAGGGATTTGACACATGGTGGTATACTTG
Organism: Anniella stebbinsi; assembly: GCA_029215795.1. Lineage (NCBI taxonomy): Eukaryota > Metazoa > Chordata > Lepidosauria > Squamata > Anniellidae > Anniella > Anniella stebbinsi. The sequence goes on along the minus strand of JARDYH010000003.1, from coordinate 168,616,402 downwards.
CACCATATAGCATGATCTATAGTCCTTCTGGAATGGATTGGAGAGAGGGTGACAGGGAGGAAGACTTTCTGCAGAAGGGGATGAGAATGTAAAGACCTATTTTTGCTGTATCAGGCCAAAGTTCCATCTAGCCTCCTGAAGTCAGAGATAAACTGCCTGTAATCATAGACAATCTGTTCCCAAAATACATTTATTCTAACCTGGCTAAAAGATCATCTCAGGAAAGTCTCCCTTTGCCATTTCACAAAATGGTTTACGGGCATGATAATGTTTCACTCCCACACATTTTACACAGCTTTCAAAATTGCCATGGGTCCAGCTAGCTGGCAGATGTGATCTCTGGAGGTGTGGAGAGGGGGAGTGCTTGTTTGAGGAATGATATCTGGGCCCTATGTGATAGCCAATAACTGAGCCTTGTTTAAAGTACAAGCTGGAAGCCTACAAAGTGGTGTGTGTTAATCCTACTTCTCGATGCTACACCTTGTTAAAATTATCCATGGCTCAAATATTGTGCCTGAGTAGATGGCAACCTGGTGCCCTCCAGATGTTTTGGACTACAACTCCTATCAACCCTAGTCACCATGGCCAGCAGTCAGGGGTAAGGGGAGGGATATCGTCCAAAACATCTAGAGGGCACCAGGTTTCCTAACCCTTTGCACATGAGGAGAGTTAGGCAGGGAGAAGTGAGAGCACTTGTGCTCAGTCATGTTCCCAGTTGAGAAATTCCCTTTTTTGTTTTTAATGGTGATATTCCAATCCAACAAAAGGAACTCAGTGTTTCTGAAATGCCCATTATCAAGATGCAGGAAAGAAAGAAAAATGGACATGGAAAAAGAACCAAACATATTTAGAGGAAGTATGACACCGAATGTCAGTTGCTGGAGGACCGTTGCTTTTGAGCCCTGCTGCTTGTGGGCTTTCTGGAAGCATCTGGTTAGCCAGCCTGCTTCATGAGGATACAAGGAGGCCATCAAACAGCAGGCCAGGAAAACAGCCTTCTCCTACTGCTTTCTGGTAAAGCTTTATTATAAAATGTAAAGCTTGAATATTTTGACAAAAAGGTTTTACATAAATGAAACAAACCAAGGCTGAAGAAAACATGCAACAAACGTATGGGTCAGAATTTTATGAGATAGTCAGCAATTGGGGTTGATTAGGTGTCAGCAGATCCTCTCTCAGCCAGAGGTTAGACTATATGGCCTTGATATGTCTTCCAGCTCTACTGAAGATGATAAATTCCACTATAATTATATACCAAAATATATCTCCACTTACTCAGTGCTGTTTAAACAACAAAGAGGTTTGTGCTGTGTGTATACAGGCAGTGCAGGGTGACTACTGAAGCTGCAGGAGCTTCAAGAGACTTGGGAAATTTTTCAGTTTAATTATCCCAGAATGAGCTAGCTTGACATACTTGGATTTAAGCCAATTTAGTCCTATCAACTTCTTTTACAAAGAATTCTCTCTCTCTCTCTCTCTCTCTCTCTCACACACACACACACACACACACACACACCACATGCCTCTACCTCCATAGTCTTGTGTGCAATTGTAGCTTCTGTTTCCAAATTAAAAGGCATGGGAAAGGTTAATGATGGACTTTGCTGGCTTTATAAAGTTTCCCCAAAATGTTAAGATAGCAATAAGAGAAGGAAAAATTATCCTGGAAATTTGATTAAATGGGGCCTCAAGTATTCCCTTCCCCCACCCCCACTTCAAGTGTTAGATGTTATAGTTCATATTGCATTTTCTCATTCAGAAATAAGTCATTAAGAATGAATTTGTAATGATTCCGGTGCATTTTGAGGCCATTTTGCTTGAATACTTCAGATTTTAAGCTTGAAGAGCATGCAGCTCTTTGTAAGCAATTCAGATCAAACAATTAACAGAATCTGCAAAATTTAGCACTGTATAAAACCTCGAAATAACCAGTCAACAGGTACATGATATATCTATAGAATGCACTTCTGACATATTCTTTGCTATGAAAAGGGAGGAGACCATCCATACAAAGCCTCACACAACCTTTTCCTACCAACATCTTTTGATGCTAAGGGGGGTTGAGACATTCTTCAAAAGACAGCCATACAAACAGTTCCAACCCTAACTCTAATTTAAATCACTCAAGTCAATCAACTTTATGGATATGGGTATCAGTTCCATTTTTATTTAGTACTTAAAAGAAATAGGTGTAAAACACTCTTTTTTTAGGAAAATTATAATTCTTCCCAACACAAGTCTGAGAGCCTATCTACACAGTCCCTTGGAATGTTTTAAATAGTATTTTAAAACATTCCAAACAGGTGTGTTCCAAAACGTCTTAGGCCACATTACTGAGTACTCACGTTACAGGAGAAAAAATCTTCAGTCTTTAAAACAGTGTGTGCGGTCATACACTCTTCTGCCCCGTCTCTTTCTGTTTCGTTTTTACAATGAGTTTAGGGCAAGGCATTGTAGTTCAGTCACCCACTTCTTCCTTAGTTCCTCTGCCATTCCCTAGCTTTCAATAAGTATAGGGCTAAGCATTGTGGGTGTTGTAGTTCACTCACCCACTTCCTCCTTAGCCCCTCTTTCTTCTTCACCAATCAACTGCTAAGCATTTGGGCACCAGTAAACGAAGCACTGCCCCCATGAATCACAAATGGTAAGGAAGGACACATTATTTCACTTTTATTAAAAGTGAAACCATTGTATATAGCTGTAGTGAGTTTTAAAAAACCTCGGGTATACAATGTTAAAGGGAGTGCGTCATGTGGCCCAAAGAGTTTTCATAACCCTTATAAAATGTTAAAAACCTAGCATGTAGATCAGCTCTGAGTTTAGTTCATTTTTATTATCTACTTCCTCATCCTCATACTTGCATTTAGTCTAAAATTTTGCGTTTCCAAGTGCTGTTCACTGCTCTCATTCTTCTATTCTGCAGTCCTGTCCACACCCATGCCCTCAGGCCAGAGCCCCACATTCTACCTCAACCTCATATCTTAAAACCCAACCACTACTTCATTTCCACAAAATAGAGCTTCTGGATCCACCAACTATATAAAAATGATCGCATAGTAAATGTATTTGGATCAGGACTATAAGAATGAATACACACACACACACACACACACACACATTTTCCTCCAACCCAAATGTGCCAATATGAATCTCTTTTTGAATTGGGCTATTTCCTTTATTCAAATTGTAATAGATTTGTTGCTTGGGGGGGGGATCTTCAGGCATTGCATTCTCTAGCTGTTCCATTTCCCCCTTGTTACTCCACTCCTTTAGAGTTAATGCCTATGGTTCGTAATCATTATACCACGGGTAGGAAACCTTTTTGGGTTGTGAGCACACTTGACAATTTGAGAAACTGTCCTGGGCCCTGCCACAAAATGGTTTCCATGAGAGGAGTGGTAAAAGACAAGTAGTCTCCTCCAAAGGCTGAACACAAGGTAGAGGTGGGGTCTGAGCCCCAACACACTAAATAAAAACCTTTTTTGAACCCCCAGTGTTTGGCACCAAAAGAAACCCATTTCACAGCAATCCCAGGTGCCAGTAAGAACATGTGGTTTGGGCTTTTTTAAGTGAGAGAGATAGGGCACCTTGATAGGCATTAAGAAAGATATATGAGGATACTTTGGCATCTCCAGGCACCATGTTGCCTACTATTGCATTACACTAAGTCTCCCACTCTTCATCCTTGCTTGCTTTCTTAAACCTTGATCTTCACCAATTGAGAGCTTGGCTCAACCTTTCCCATACCCAAAATTGTTACCCCTAATTGTCACATCTCCTTAGTTCCTCAAATTGTGCATGAAACATTTTTTCTACCTGATATCCAAAGAAGACCATCCACAACATATCCTGCATGACAGGAAAGGGATCTGTCAAAAGACTGGACAAAAGTCCATTTGTTCTTCTTGGGGCAGTATCGCTCAACTGTCGGCAAAACTTGACGCAGCTCATTTCTGCCTCCTACTGCATAGAGGTATTCATCCACAGTTCCCAGCACAAAATGTTCACGGCAATTCTTCATTGGAGCTATTTCAGCCCAAGAATTATTGCGAGGGTCATATCTACAAGCAGTCCGTACTGCACAAGTGCGACCAGTAGCATGCTCAACCTCGCCTCCTGCAACAAAGAGGAAGTCTCCCATTACAGCAACACAGTGGTGGCTTCTTCCAACTGGCATGGGAGCCAGGTCGCTCCAGTTTGCAATCCCCGCAATGTGGACATTCTCCTGGTCTACAGGATTGAAGTATCGGAGCTCTTTAACTCTGCAGATTTCCCTTTTTTTCCCACCAATGATGTAAAGAGTATCTGACTGGAAGCGAGGTTTTGTCCTTCTGGTCTGCCAAATTGGTTGTGCATAGATGCTCTGGTGATACACCAAGGCCTCGTTGATAAATGCTGTTGCAGTTTCACTAGCTTGGACAAGAGGGTGAGAGAGGGCTACTGTATGCAATGTATCCACATCCATAAGTCCAAACCGAACATACTGCAGAAGTTCATCCATGTACTGATACCGGCAGTTGTGTTCTAACCACCTCACAGCTAGCTAGAAGGGAGGAAAAACATTTTTTTAAAAATGGAATTATCTACATTATCCACAATTCAGTGCAAGAACTATACATTTGCATTACTCAACTTATCAACAAAAAATTATACTTCCAAATTCCATCTGCTGAATGCATAAAAACACCACTTTCTCTGCCCTAAAATAATTATGACTGTCTGTAGAGTTTATACATAATAATAAGGCTGTGTTGACTTTTTGCTCATTGATATGTCTTGTGAACAGTCAAGGGGGATCTACCTTGTATAAAAGGAAAGTAACAATACGTAGCAATGCTGGAGTTGTTCATAATGTCCAAGTAACACATATCACATCAGAAATCAATCTGCTACAGCAATACAGAAAACAGTAGTCATGATTCAAATCGCTATATGTCTATGCTATGTGCATGGCTGCCCTGTTTTCAGTTGTATCATAATGCTTGTGTTCAGCAGTGACCTTTGTATATGCATTCTAGCTC